>JAOXYM010000016.1:5543892-5557985 GCA_028567055.1 Leptatherina wallacei | reverse complement strand
AACCAAAAATGGATCTAATTACCTCCCAACCTAACAATCTTTTTTATCTGAATCATTTAGTTGATGCTGCTGGTCATACATCAAGACTAGCATCCTCACCCAACTACCTTGCTGATTCCTTAATTGAGCGTGAGTGTCACCCATCTGAGGTGACATGAGAAAGCACTTACTGAATCAAATGGAGGGAATTATTGACACTGCTTGGAGCTTTGTGGAAAACACCAGATTGGATGTTTGATTTTTCTTAGCTGCAGTTATGAGGAGACTGGTTTATTTGCCTAATATGTAGCAGCACACACTGAAATTATCATATTTTTGCCATCTAAATCTCACAAATGGGTTAAAGGCACAGAGCACGGAATGTCTGATTAGCACATTGTTGATTAGATAGTAAATATGCAGCTTGAATTTATGCATGAGGTAACCTTTACATCACAACTAATCTTCCTCACCAGATCCTCCCACTCACACTCTTAGTCCTTCAACAATATATTGATAATGCTATGCAGCAGAGCATTATGCAGAATATTGTCTCTTACCAAAGGACGCCTTGTACTATTCATAGCCTTTACAATATGACTGATTCTTCTTTGTTTGCTTCTTTATTCTGTCTTCCACTTGCCTGTTTTCAGCAGATAATATGCACAGGAGTGAGGCTGGAGTGGCAAATGGGTGATGGGGGGGGTGGGGGGGTGGGAGGTGTTGGTAGCTGTTAACACACAGCAGCTTCAGCTGACTCCAGAGGCAACTTCATGTTGACAGTCGCTCCTCGAGGATAGAATATCTCATGTTTTCTCTCCACATTGATTTATGGGTTAGATATGAGCTGCTCTGAATGTGGAATTTGAGGAAACTTGAACTGTAATAAGATATGAAGGTACTGCAAATAAACACATTTTCAGAAAAGATGACTTTAAAGCTTGCAATGCCAGTTTGTCTTCCACTATTATTGAAACAATATAGTCATGGAATTCTGTGCATATATTCACTGAGCTCAGAGGATCAGTCTACACAATTTTAAGTGATTCCAACAAATACCTTGCCCCCCTCCCAAATCAAATCCGCTGAAAAAGACACAAGCACTCTAAACTCTCTTCCCTCCACACCGTGGTGTGTGCCAGCTGTACAGATCTACTGACTGCAGTAAGATGGTTTTCTGGTCAAGACAGGTATTTTATCAACTAAGTTCTCCAAATAATACAGGAAAAGGCGACTCGAACCGGCCACTGGCGAGGAATAGAAAACTACAATATAAAGAAATAACAAATCAGCATTAATTATCTGCTTGCAATCTATGTGGGCTTCTTAACAGCTTACATACATATTATATAATCATAAATATCCTGTTAAAAAAAGATCAAATAGATCAATAAAAATAATCCTGCAAAATTATAATCAACTGACATCCCTAATGTCAGTATATATTTTATATTATATACTATATAATATAATAATATATATACTATATATATAGTATATATTTTATTATATTATTTATATATATATATATATATAGATATATATATAAATAATCATTTGAGGTTATTATTAGGTTCAAATTTATTTGAGATGCATAGCCGTCTAATGGCTGTCAAATAAGACAATTATGTTGTTGGTTGTCAAATCTTTGATAAGGATAATTTTTATTTTTTATTTTCAGTTGTTATTATTGATGTTTTCTGTCTTCCCCCTGAGGGACCCTAAGAACAATACCACCCAAACTGGACAGGTCTTAGGGTAGAGACCTGAACAAGCGCAATGCATTTCTTGGGAATTGGACTCTGCTAACAATCCAGTCCCATTGAGAAATCCTTTATTAACAAGGCAAGGCAAGGCAAGGCAAATTTATATTAGAGCACATTTCATGTACAGGACAATTCAAGGTGCTTTACATTACAGAAAAGCACATTAAAACAGAAGAGAAAAAATAGAAATAAATAATAATAATCGAAAATAATGATTAAGAAAGGACAACAGATTAAAAACAAGATCAAGTTTAAAATTCAAGCTTAAAAGGAAACAGTACAAATTTGTTGTACAACAAAAAATGGGCTGAAGCATGATATGTACGCATGATGTGTATGCATGATGCCCCCTTCACATTTCTGCCTTCCCCCACAGGCAGAAATGTTCCCATATATGCATGAAACCTTTTTAATTTGGGATGACTTTGTATAATTCATGCCCTCCCTTAAAATGAAGTGTAATGAATTCGAGTCCATACATTTTCTTCTGCTTTCAAAATGCTTGTATTAATATTAGCTTGGTTTATGCCGAGATAGCTGTAAACTAAATTCTGTACTTTGTGTTTCATGCTGACAAGTGATTATTAGCATATTGTCACAGTAAATTCAGAGGGATAAAACAAAATAAAACATGATATCTGCCACTACTAATGCTGTTACAATAAATGTTATGTAAGAGCTACATACACATTACTTTGACCGAGAAAGCTTGGGTTCAAGTCCTGTGCGCAGTTGTTTAATTTTTACTTTGCAAACATTTTTATTTGCTCTTTTATTATTTTACATTTTTTAATTTTTTGTATGTTATGGCAACAAAAACATAAAGTTCTGTTTAGTGATAAACCGATTAGTTCTGCAAATTTGAGATTACTGTCAATGTAGGGGAGCGTGACTAATCAAATTAAATTTTCGTTTACAATTACCACAATTTTCGTAACGTTGCCAAGATGGCGACGGTGGGAACCTCCCTATGAGCTTTTTTTCAGCTCTTCAGAAACCTATGGGTCAGGTGGTTTCATACTTCGTCCATATATTTACAGTCAATGGTTGATACGTTGGACCAATAGTGCGTTTCTTAAGAGGAAAAAAGTGCTCAATAAGGAAAGGAGAACAAATTCAGTTTTCTGGAAAACTTGGAACAAACTACTGGTAATACAACCAATTTATTCAGCCATTTGATGTTTGCCCAAAAGTGATTTACAACCAAGCAATTAAAGAACAAAGCACAAGAAAATGAAAAATAAATGCCTAGACTCCTGTTATCCCAACACAATTATCTATTAAGGACACACACATTTCAATGCATTTCCCAATATTTAAACTGTTGGAGGCATACAGAAATCCTTCTAATTCTAATCTTTTAAGTAAAAAGTCAAAGTGTTAAAAAGAAGCTTCTGTGTAAAAGTTGAGTGAAGACATAAGATATTCTCAAATAACTGTGATTGCAATATCCATCCATCCATCCATCCATCCATCCATCCATCCATCCATCCATCCATCCATCCATCCATCCATCCATCCGAATTAAGCACTCATTAGGGGGCACCAAATTGTGAAAGTTCAGTGGAGTTGCTTTAAAAATCTGTTATGATACACTGAAAATACCACAGCACAGATAAAGACATCTAGTGTTGCCTTACAAAAAAATCTTTAAATATTATTATATCATATTCAATTAATATGATATATATTGATAATGTGATCATATGAAAATATTAAATCTATGATCAGAAAAATGTATTAAGTGTGAACACTTTTTGACAACTTGATACCATTTCCCAAGGCCTTAATGCAATGTACATGACTAGCTATGGTCAAAATAACACAGAGTAACAGTACAACAACTGCTGTTTCTTCCATTAATTTACAAATTTAAACATGTAAATTATGTTAGTTGTGTGGATGATCCAAGACTCAAATTCACCCCTTTTTTCATCCGTTTCCTTTAAGATCTCAATATCATTTAGACCATGGCATGAAGAAGCATGCAGTAAATGGACTAAGATCTTAGATCAAGCGTCAAACTGACTGAAAACTATTAAACTGGCATTTTTTCCCTCAAATACGGGCATTTTCTTCATTTGCAGTTTGTCATGGACCTTTAGGAGGCTCTGGATTCCTAAATCTGAGTAAAATTGGTCCAATTTGTTAAAACGCATCACAGAATAGCTGCTGGCTGGTTGATGACGAGCACTCATATTCATGCTGGCTCCATAAACTCTAGACTTCATGGTCACTACCTTCCTCTGCATTTTGTTAAAAAAAATTTAAGCACTAGACATTAAGAACTGTAGCTAATATGATCAACATTTTATCAATTTTTATTTTAATAACAGCAGCTACCCTTGGTGCCATTCATACACAAATGGGAAATTGGAATCTCTAACTTTTGACTTGCAAAACCTTTTTAAAAAAATGCCAATTAGAAACAAAATTTTCTTGACTTATGTTAAGTGACTTTATAATGATGAGATTCAATGATATTATCAAAACATAAAAACAGAAGATTAGTTTTCCACTTTGGAGGCACAGTGAATGTAGCATCATCTAAAGTTTAAGCTAGGCAGAGATAACAAGAAAAGTGGCTAAATAACTTTCTAAGGTGATGTCATTTTAACCTGCATATCTTAAAATCTAATGCAATGTCACATATTGAGATCTGGGGGGCCCAAAAACAAAATCCCAGGGTTAATTTATTTTTCTTTTTGGTTGGTGCTTTTGACTTATTCATATACCTCTAGCTAGCTAGCATGGGCATTTTAGGTGAATTTTGAAGTTGACTAGTCAGACTAATCCAAATCGTTTAGTTCATTAATCATGATGTCCCCATGATTTCATCAATAATGAAATGATGAATGAAATGAAATACTTTACCTTCAAATGGAAATTGAACTGTACTGTACAAAATTGTTCTTTTGTACAGTAGGTAGATGACAAAGAGGGTCAGGGAAACGTCAGGATCCAACCTGCACTGGCTGCATTCATCGGTAGGCTGCTATGCCAGGTGAACTAAACACTGCGCTCACAGGAGCGTTCAGCTACAGCAAAACTTGCGAATTGTTAAGTAGGTTGTATTGGTTTGAAGTAACTCAGGTGTAAGTATATATTGTAAGCATTCATTAGAACACACAATACCAATTCCACTGCACTTTTTTTTTAGTTCAACTGGTGCACATGCTCTTTCCAAGTAAGGTTAACTCATTTTGATTTAACACTGTATATAACATGAAAACCCAAACATTTCATTTGATTTCATGGGGACATGTTAACATTTATAGTGCAATTTCCCAAAGCCTGTGTTTAATGTAAAAAAAAAAAGGAAGAAACATCACTTGAAACATCTAAAATGTGTGTTAGGTTTCACAGATATTGTGCCAGGTAGTGACACCAACTACATTGCCATTATTCAGTTCAGTTTATTTTAATTTCTTTCTGCTTTTTATTTTTCAGTCTTTTTCGCAATTTGTTTGTGTTAACAGACCAGGTGTTGTGTATATGGCCCAACGGTTTCATACTGTTTAGTGGGGATTGGCTGGACTGGGGATTGGCTGGATTTACCCCTACTAATTACGTAAGACACATGCACCCACTAACTTTACAAAGAATGGGATTTTTCATTCTAGGAATAAATGCCCCTAACAATTAAGCAATTTGAAAACACAATATTAACCAGATGAAGACTTTTAAAAAAAAAGTTTAAGCCGTAATTGTGGATGATATTGGTGAGTAAGCGCTATCTGTGATAGGAGTTGTTAGATGATTTCAACTGATTTAATCCAGTGGGTCTGTGCTACAAAAAGGCAAAACCTTTTTCAAGAATGTTTAAACTACATTTAATCTTCTAGCGGGATTACTGGTGGACGTTTTCCTAAAACACACTGTCCTCACAGTGGGTGTCTACACTTCTCGCCTTGGCTGCAATGTGATGACCGTCAATAGCGTTATAAGCCAAGCTTCGGAGGTTTGATCAGAGTAAGAGTCTTATAAGGTATGGGAGGTCAGATGGAAGTCTCAAAGCAAGAAAGACCTACAAGGACACATTAGAGGCAGATTAAATACAATCCTCTGGCATGGTTACATATGGTGACAGCACTGCCCAAAACACGTAAAGAGTGGCACAATCAATCTTTCAGTTGGCCATCTGACTTACTTGCTAAATGTTCTCACTTCTCTTTTTCTCACATTAACGTCTCACATAATTAACAGATATTGACATTTGCTAATACCAATATATGGAAAAAAGTATATAATCTCAAGATACTGGTAGATAACTAACTGATCTAAACTGATACGATGAGACAAGGATGATTTTAGAGTGTGAATTGGCTTAGATGTGTGAAGAGAAATAGGTTTTAGAATTAAACAACCAGGACTTAAAGATAGCTAAGAATCTTAGCCTGAAAAAACCTCTAAATCTCCATAATTAGAACATGGAATGTTGGGCCATGCTTCACACACTATGAATTAACAGTGAGTAAGTTTAAAGCTTTCTAATACAGCTGACTCAAAACTGTGAAGACTTCTTTCAGTAAATATTTGGACATGTCACAAATGGAAAGATGAAATTCTGCTATTTGTATTTTACAAGTTAAAATGTCAAGTCCAGTGCATTAGTGTGTTTTGAATATTTGACTAGAGACATTGCAGGTAAAATGGTCACAAGAAGGTAGCTTGCAAGAAAATATATCAAGTATTTAATGTATAATGCATTTTCTTTGAGTTTACCAAAACCTTGTCTAGTCATAATATGATGGAGCATTAATTTCAGTCACCTGGCTCAGTGTAAAATGGATTCAGTAATCAAAAGGCATTGTCTTTTCTCAAACAATTTTTATCCCTGGAAAAGAGATGATACATGGTTTTGTTGAAGAAAACTGAAAAAAATAATTTCAAGGATATATATCTTAGTTTGAGTCTCACTGAGGATAAACAAATCATCAGCTTTTGATGACAGCTGCCAGAGAAAATGTGATCTTGAAAACTATATAATGTGATCAATTGCAGTATCAAGGCAGTTATATCATATAAAAGTAAAAAATGCATTTCTTTTAACAGTGTGTTTAGGATAACTGTAATAATCATTTTGTTCTCACAGTACCAAAGGCACCTTCTAAGGTAAGGTCACAGTTTTTCCAAACAAAAAATAACTAAGATGACATCCAGCATCAGCTTTGCTTCAGTTGCATTTTTCAAGTAATGTTAATACTGAGGTCGCTGGAAGGATGACCTAACCAGTATCCATCCATTCTACCATGTTTGTCTTACCAAATCAATCCAATTTAGAGTAATGGGGAAATGTGAGGGGAAGGCTGGAACCTAAATCAGGTGATCTTAGGTGAGAGGCAAGGTACACGTAGGTCACCAATCCATCACAGGGATGAACAGGAAAAACAACCATGTACGCTTATACTCACGAGGTTCAATATAAAATCACCTATTAACCTAACAAATTAACCAATTAACCTCACCAATAAATCTGCATATTTCTGGACTGTGGGAGGAAGCAAAGGTACTCAGAGATAACCCACACTGGCACAGGATGAACATGCAATGTCATATCAGTTAATCAATCAATCAAGAAATGAAGCTAAGAGGGGGCCATTCAGCTCACATTTCTCAAACCAGTATCACTAATAATATGTAAGTCTATTTGTAAAACCACGCAGGATTTAGAGGGAACTGATTTTATCATCCTAATATCATCATTCAGGGGAGGCTTTGCTTATTCTTTTCTGACATCATTGCTAAGAACAGTAATAATGCTCAAGCCCTGTCCGTTACTGTTGACAGGTTAACTAATCCTCCTGTGTCAGTAACCCTGGAACTTCTATCCAACCGGGCCTGCAATGAGTTTTCTTCTTTCTTTACTGACAAAATTCAGGAAATCAGGCAGTCAGTCAGTGCTTCCATGCCATGGACAGGACATATGTCATCACCATGTCCACTCAAAAACATAAACACCCTGACACACTTTCCTCCAATCAGTCCAAAAAACCTAAATGAGATAATTTCCCATCTGAAAACCACCACATGCTGTTTCGATATTTTTAAAACTATAAACATGTCCCTGCTTCCAGGTGTCTTCCCTTCCCTCAAACCCTAGAAACAGCTGTCATCAAGCCACTCCTGAAAAAGAACAACTTAGACTCGCCCCTCATTTATTTTATTTCACTTTTGTTTTAATTCTTCTTATTGCTTTCTGTACCCTGCTGTAATGTTTCTAATTTTTTGTAATGCACCTTGAATTGTCATATACATGAAATGTGCTATACAAATAAACTTGCCTTGTGTTGCCTCATGAGCAGCTACAGGACGATATCAAACCTCCCCCTTCTTTTTCTTTTTCACCTGTCTTGTCCAGCATTGTACCAAGCAGAATGATTGTCTGGCTGCTGTTTTGTGCCAAGCAAACTTACTTTGTCAAGTAGAGCATATGTATAAAGTCTCTCTTGAAAAAAATCTTTATTTTAGTTTTTTATTTTGAATTCGTATAGGATTAGATTTGTGCCAAAAAGATTGTGAAAAAATAAGAATTTGAGAGAAAAACAACATTAATTAAAAAGAAAAAAATCATTTCAGAAGTAAAACTTACAATCTGTAATCAAATGTTTAGAACAGTTGTGTAAACACTTTGTCTTTTCTTTGTTTGACATTATATATTTTTGTTAACAGTTTCCTCAGTTTCGTTCTCACTGATCAGAGTTTCGCTCTTGCTACCAGCTTTACATTTACGCTTCCTGACTCTTTGCTTTCACTTCTGGCACAAACCTCTCGGGTGGGAGGGTCTTCTGAGAAGTCCTTTCCCATTGGACAGTGTTTTTTTTTTTTGATTGACAGTTCAGTGACCCGGAACTTACATAGCGTTAGCAAGCAGGCTATGGACTCTTCAAGGCTAGAAGCTCCACCGAGACGTCTTCGCTCTTTAACTAAGTTGGATTCCTACAAGATGCAAAGTGAGTATTGATCATATGCAGGCCTACTTACACACAGTGAGTTTCAATACGGTGAAATACAGCTACCTTTTACCATAAATACATTTGCTTTTTACCTGATCACATTAGGCAAGGCAGGGCAAGGCAAATTTATTTATAGAGCACATTTCAAGTACAGGACAATTCAAGGTGCTTTACATTGCAGAAAAGTACATTAAAACAGACGAGAAAAAATAAATAATAATGGTAATCTAAAATGAAGATTATGAAAGGACAACAGATTAAAAACATGATCAAGTTTGAAATTCAAGCTTAAAAGGAACAGTACAAATTCAGATTAAAAACTATGTAAATGCAGCAGAAAACAGGAGGGTCTTTAACCTGGATTTAAATAAACTGAGTGTTTCTGCTGATCTGAGACTTTCTGGGAGTTTTTTCCAGGCATGTGGAGCATGGAAGCTGAATGCAGCTTCTCCATGGCTGCTTCTGACTCTGGAAACTGATAAGAGACCCGATCCAGATGACCTGAGGGGTCTGCTGGGTTCATACTGGGTCAGAAGGTCACTGATCTATTTTGGTCCCAATCCATTCAGAGCTTTATAGACCAGCAACAGAACTTTAAAGTCTATCCTCTGACGGACAGGCAGTCAGTGTAAAGACCTCAGAACTGGACTGATGTGGTCTACTTTTTTGGTCTTAGTGAGTACTTGAGCAGCAGAGTTCTGAATCAGCTGCAGTTGTCTAATTGATTTTTTTTGGTAGACCTGTAAAGATGCTGATACAATAATCAAGCCAACTAAAGATGAAAGCATGGACTATTTTTTCCAGGTCCTGCTTGGACATCAGATCTTTTAACCGTGATATATTCTTAAGGTGATAGTAGACAGACTTTGTGATTCCCTTAATATGTTTTTCAAAATTAAGGTCTGAGTCCATCACTAGACCCAGATTTCTGGCCTGGTCTATGGTTTTTATATGTATAGACTGAAGCTTAGTAGTGACCTTTAATCGCTTCTGTTTGGCTCCAAAGACAATCACCTCAGTTTTGGTTTTGTTCAGCTGAAGAAAGTTCAAGCTCATCTAGTCATTAATTTCCTTAATGCATTTACCAAGACCCTGTACTGTGCCTTGTTCTCCTGGAGACATCGTCATGGCATCACGTCTTGACCGAGGGGCACGCTGGGGCGGCAGTGGCCAGAGATGGCGGGGGCCAGGGGACGCGGTGCACGGGGGAGATTGGACCCCTGTATAACTGCTTGCAGTTCTAGTTTGTTTTTGTTTTTTTGTTGCAGAACTTGCACAATGTTCTTTTAAACTCGCTACTGAACCACTATAATCCCTTATTTTGCCACTTTTTGTTTAATGCCATTTGCCATTAAACAAAAAGTTATTTAACATGCCTGGTATCAGCTGTTCTCTGTAAATTTCTGTCCGCTTCTCTTGATGTAATTTTTACCCGCAAAATAGCACCAACACGTACCAGACCGGTTGCAGGACTCTGGGCCAAGGTAATAAACCTCTGATAATCCAAACATCACTGTGTCAGTAACAGGGCAATAGGCAATTTATTATAATTTCAGTAGATTGGCCTGACAAATAAGAATAAGAAAACGTGCCACATCAGTGTTTACATAGCACCGGATATGAAAATGTACACACAAAAAAATTTAATAAAAACTAGGCCACTGCAACATTGCATCACAAACGGCAATAACCTAAGTTTCCATCAGACTATTAAGATAAGCTAACCAAAAATCAGATGGATAACACAAACACTCCATGATACTATGTAACATAAAAACAAAAGAGTGATGGTTGCGGCAAGGCAACTTTTGGGAAGTACAATTTAAAATTATGTAGACATGCAGAAATGAAACTCCGTGGTATACTGAGCAACAGAACATAATAGCTTTGCGCATAAGATTTTTTGTTTGACCTTAATAGGGAATAAACAGTAACAAAATAGAAAACAATTCTTAACATGGAACAAACATATATTTTTATTTAGAGAATTTTTTCTCATTGTAACACAAGGGGTGGCGGATCCAATAAAATAGGTTCCTGATCCAACATCGGAGGTGCCGGAATGTGTTCCGGCTGGATCTGGCTCAAATTAAGCCCTGGAGCAGAGCATCTGAAAAACAAATCAACTAACAATGAACTGGGTATCATTATTCTGACAATGTTGAACTCCAATCTCTTACACGTGTTAGAAAATGTATGTACAGCTCATGATCAAAGTAGAATCCTTGGCATCACAGTGAAGGGAGAGAAGTGGGGCATGTCATTTCTCATCATCGACAAAGGTCTCCTTGTCATAACACTTACTCTAGAGCCTCCCATAAGTGGCAGAGAGCAAGCCATTAAAAGCCCATAGAAGCAATACAGATAGTGTCAGCAGGACACAGGAGATGTGGGATAAAATGAATAAAGTTAGACAGATTTCACCAAAGGCTGTGACACACTTTCAGCTCTCACTGGTTAGGTCAATTTTAAGAGTGTGAAGATGCTAGATGTGCATGAGTCTAATTGTGGAAATGGATTTTATGGGACACTCTTCAGGGTGGTGTTTGGCTTAAAGATATAAGTTAAATGTGAATGTTTGCTATATAGTCTATTCTGACAGGCTAAATGGCAATCAGAAGGGGACAGACACGGCAGTTCCAGGTCATCATTTGTGCATTGAAACATTCTCAGTGAATTGCTTAGGTTTCTCCTCAGAATTTTTCAATTGCTTCCTGAGAGCATGATCAGAATGATGGAATTTTTTTAAACATCTAGGCATATAGCCATTTTGTGTAGCAGTTTAGGTTGGTCATTTATGGTCTATCCACCACTAAATCCATAATATCACAAGAAATATTCAACAAATTCCACAGAATGTCAAATAAATAGCCATTGCAATCTCTCAATAGATCCTCTGAGGATCACACAAGTCATATAGGGTTTTTCTTGATCTATTGTGACATTTGGTGTTTTGAGTTAAACATCTCAACCCCTAGGGTCAGTACAACATCTTCAAGTTGTGGGGGAGTTTGCAATACACTAGAGTTAAGTTTTGTCCTTCTGAGTCCTTTTATATAGTCCACCAAAATATTATATAGTCCTATACCAGCTTATCCCAATGCAGGGTCGTAGGAGTGGCAGGAGCCTATTTCAGCTGTTACAGGCTAGAGCAGTGGTTCCCAACTTATTTTCGTTGAGGACCCCCTTCATGCAAATACTAAAAAGCTGTGGACCCCCTGCCCCACCCCACCCCACCCCACCCCCGTGCTGAAACCATGCTGGTTTTGTGTTTTCAAAAGTGAGATTCTCACCATGAATACTGGATTCTGGTTGAGTTCTGTCTTTTGATAAAGCCAAAGTAAAATGAACAACATACAGCCTTACTTTTTTTTCCTTAAAATAGGAACAATCTGTGGATATTAATCGCAATGGCTTTCAATGTTCAAAGCCTCGGGGACCCTGTACTCGTTGGGGGACCCCAGGTTAGTAACCACTGCGCTGGAGGCAGGGTGCATCCTGGACAGGTAACCAGTGAGCATCTGTGGAACAAATGTCACGACAAGCTATCAAACAACAACATTTTTTTTACTTATATATCTTTATCTGCCTGCACTCTTTCAAATATAATCACATTTGCATGTTTATGGTAGGTACTTCTCACATGACCTTTTCATTTCTGTGATGTTGTGACATTAAATCCACTTTCCAAAACCCTCCTGTGATGCTGATTTCTGAGAAATTCAAAGAAGAGGGAGGTTAAAGAGTGCTGGTGGACACTGCTTTCATGCTTCACTGGTTGATGCACAGTGACAGTCTGTCTGCAGTAAGAGGGGAATGTCACATGTTAAGCAGGTCAGCAGATGCTGGGTTGACAGTCAATGAAATATTCAAACAAAGTCAGTGCTATCATGAATCTGATGTCTGTAATGTCTTTGAGACAGACAAAACTGTAAGTGCAATAAATGCAAAATACATGACACACAGAAACATGTTTTTAAGTTTTCAGACCATATGTCTTTCTGGTCAGAAATGGCCTGTGTTTCAGTCTAATAGCCTAATGGCTCATAAGTAGGACTAATTTAAATGTCCAGCCTATATTTAAAGTAATCTATGCTTCTAGACTAAATAAAAGAGAACTAAGGCAGTTGTTCAAGTTATGTTTGCAATTCATTTTCAGTTAATACATAAAAAAGTAATTAAGTAAATTTATGTAGCACTTCTCGCAGAAGGTGCATTGTTAAACCAAACTCCTCAAAAGAGAACATCAAAAAGAGAAATGGTTATTGTTAATACAATTTTTATTTTTCATGTATTTCTGCATCTTCACAATGAACCTGAACATGTGAGCTTCTCATCCAGACATGATTAATTTAGTATCAGTATAGTTCAGCAGGTTCAGACACGTGTTTTCCCCTAAATCTGGCTCACTTTGCCTGTCCTAATTATGTTTAACTTTATTTGGTAATACCACAGCATCTTACAGTATACCCACAGACGACTGTCTGGCCAAATATTACTTCAGCCAGAAAGTTCAAAACCCCCATAATAAATGGTTTTAGATCAGACATATCAAGTGATACATTTTTTTTTAAAGCATGACACATCAAGTTATTGACATTAAGCTATACATGTAAGTTATGTGTTTATAATGAGGCTTTTTGAGCTTATTATTGCTAATACAGTAGTCCTGTTTTTAGAATCAGTTATCATTAGATGGAAAACTGAAAAATGAATACTAAATATTCTTTCAGGTCAATGCAGGACCAAATAACCACTAACTTTAGCAATTTTTCAGGTTCTGACTTATAAAGTTGCTTCTATCTGAGCCATTTTAAAAGTCAGTTTGTCCTTGTGTCTCAATACAGAAGAACAATATGCATCTGTTGGAGCAAAGAGTTTTATTTAACAAAAAAAAGCATCATATTCAGCAAATTAATGTGTACAATCAGGAAGATAATAAAATTGTGTTGGATTTACTCAATTCATTTGTGTGGATCCTGTTGACAAATTTGTATGTAGTTAACCAAAGTAGAAATAAATTAGTTTAATTAAAACATTAAAATCAGTTGTCTGAGAATTGTTGTTGTTCCAAAAACAATATTTGCTTATGGTGAGTGGAAAAATGCTAAATAAGGTGAAAGCATATTTGTTTATCAAACTGACATAAATAGATTAAGTTCAACATCTCTAAGGGATTTTAAGTATTTGTATCAAGTGATTAAATCTCTTTTAGTTTAATATAAGGTCATTACATAAGGTTTTATTACTTCGCATGCTTTCAACTAACACAAGTATGTGGAACCTACGGAGCCCGGCAAGTGTCAGCGGTGGAAAAAAAAAAAACCTGGTGAAAATCCGTGCGCACGGATTACGAAACTGTGCTCATAGTTTACCAAATCGTGTGCACGGA
>JAOXYM010000016.1:5527374-5543792 GCA_028567055.1 Leptatherina wallacei | reverse complement strand
CCTTTCACATTTCTCCCATCTTCTGGAATATATCATGACTGCATGTGTAGCCCCCACCTCAGTATTTCAACAAGTCTGAAGGCAAAATACCACTCTGTTGGGAAAGCTGATAAATACTAACTCCTGCAAAAACAGGCATATAGTTAATAACCATAATAATATTCAATGCAGTCTCATGCAAAAAAAAGTGTATACTGGTCAACATCTGAAAACATTGCAGAATACTTTCTGGGCTGCAAGAACTGTCACAAAGCGATATTGCACAACCAGTTAAAAAAGGAAGGATTGGAAGGTGATGTTACACTCTGGAAAGTTATGCAAGAGTTTAAAGTTTGAATACCTTCTGAGGCCACTTATTTTGTCTCCGAGTGTGCTGCCAGGGATAGTTGGATTATGGTTTGTCATTTCAAAAAAGGTTGGGCTCTACTATGTATGAAGACTTACAAGTGTGTGTCACATCACCTGAATGCTAACAAACAGGCAATGAAAAATGTGACACTCACAATTCCTGCACTTTCATTGTGGCACTGTTTTACACATGTGGATAAATGTTCCCATCACGTTTTCTTGCAAAAAAAAAAAAAAACCTGCAATAACATTTGGACATATGGATGATTTTATATAATACAGCAGACATGTAGGCACAGATTTAAAAAACGAGAACTTTATTACAACACAGACATTATATATCCAGTCACTTTTCAATGTTACTTACTCACTTAGCCATGAAAATTGGCTGCAGTGGATATAAAGTCAGACCAAGATATTGTTACTGTCAAAACACACCACATGCCCGTTAAGATCCATTACCTGGGGACAATTCACAAAATAGAATAGATCTGAGCATGCTGGACTTCTGAAAAACCCAGATACTTTGCATAATAATGTACTGTACAAACTTCTATTGCATATCAACGGACTGCACAAAAACTTCTCTAAATAAATTAAAAACATTGAGCACATAGGGCAGGTTGAGTTTGCCGCAATAAACCAGGTAGAACGACACAAAAGAAGGTGCATGCTAAATGATTGAGGCTGGGCTATCTATTTAGACACAACTAATTATCATCTTTTTGGGTCCCAAATATAAATATACATTAAATGTACATCAGACTCAATTGTGCTAAGGCAATCATAACATTTTTATGTAAAATGGAGGGGGGGGGGAATCTGCCACTGCAGAAACTGAGCTGCCATATTAACACAAGTTAGAACTTTGATAAATTTCACAACAATGGCACTTACCATACAATAAAGTATTTTCTATGCAGATTAAAGCACAAGGAATGGATGTTAAAGACACATAGGAAACAGCAACAAAGGAAGACATGCTAAAGTTGTGTAGTGCACTGTGAACAGGAACTGATTGTAGCTTTAACAGTACATTGGCACCAGATAAAGCCAATAACATCCATTCCTGCCACTATCTTTTCAGATCTCTAATGAGGTCCATGGTTTTGGAATACCAAAACTGTCATTTCATTGACCTGATGAAAACGGACAAAATGAAGGCGCTTGGAATGGCACAGTATAAAAGTACAGAAAGAGGATACAGTTCACCCAAAACATACACACCTATGTTGATGGATTGAAAACACAAAATGATGTGTAATGCTTTTTTCTTTTCTGATTTGGGTGTGGTCACCCTTTTCATGACAAAGTATCCATCATTTCAGAGACAGCAGTGGTCATCTTAATGGATCATAATTGGACATGAAACAATATAAATTTAAAATCAGTACCCGCATAACAACCTCACCTCTAGGCTCACAGCCTACAGAATTTAACACTGCAAGGGTCATCCATGCAGCTGAAGGAAGTATCCTCGGAGTTGTAAACTCGACAACAGAAAACGGCATGGGAGCTTATGTACTCCAAGGATCCAGGCATCTGATTTGAGGAATTAACCCACACTCAGGAAGTCTGGTTTATCTCATTAAGTAAAACAAATCTAAAATAGTCGGTTTATTTGATAAAAATCTAAACTGGAAGATCACCCAGGTCCCAATTCAACAGAAATAAAGTTATGTCAGATAACAGTGATGTATCTGCTTAAAAATACTCCTTTGGATATGCTGTACATACTTGAAAATATGAAAATATAGTAGACTGGGCCAATTTAAAGATTTAGAATTTTCAACACTAATATGTAAAGAGGGAGCAAAAGAAGGGCAAAACGGCAATGCATTTGCAATCTCCACTTTTCAGATATTTACAGAAAAACTGAACTTTGTATAAAAATTATACACCTTACGACAGGCCTGTGACACACCTGAAACAAAAGCAAAACTGACATGGGCAGATTATCATTTTGGTGTGTGGAATGAGATGATATTCAGCACACACACAAGGTAGAGCTGTGGTGCTGTGGTAGAATCCCGTCTTCTTCAGAGGAGCTTGTTCCTGTATTTTCATCGGGAGACTGAAGCGGTTGTTCGCTCTCTGTTTTGCTGCAAAGCGTCTTCTCAGACAAACTTTTGTTTGGGGGTCGGCCAAGCCGGCGATAAGGACCTTTGAGTTCAGGGGGCCTGTGAAAGGAACGGCGGGGCCTTTTTAGAGGAGAAATGGAAGCAGTACAATCCATTTGGGTGGTTGGGTCTTGCTTTTCAAAAACATTCACTGGACCATCTGACGGAGGAAGTGTGGTCCTCACAGATTCGGCATCAGGTAAGAGTTGTGTGGTTGCACAAAATGTTGCTTCATACAGCCCGAATGCCTGCTCCAGAGATCTGGAACTTTCTTTGAAAGAGGAGGCAGCATCGAGTGGCTCACTCGGCTGAAATAGAACAAATCAAGGAAACATTTCATCTCAATGCATGTACCTTTTTCAAGGTATGCAATTAAAATGCAGAGACCATCATTTGATTATCACAAATATAAATTAATAGAAATAAGAAAGTTTTAAAAGAACTTTTATCTTAACATGAAAATGAGACACACTGATGAAAATGGTTACACATGGGGACAAAGACTAAACTAATGGAAATAAAAAGATTGAATTAAGATATATATTGTAATGGAGCTCATTTTAGGAGCACTGCTTGCTCATGTGATAATGTTGACTTTAAAAAAAGTAACGTGTAAATAGAGATAAAGCATACATTTGGATTTGATGCCAGCCAAAATTTAAAAAAAAAGAAACTTTGGGACAGGAAAAAATTTCTGGATTTCTTACAGGGCTGATTTACATTACATCACTGAAACCAGCAGAATCACAGACAAACAAAGCCAAAACTATGTGGCTTTGCTGGTTCCCCCTGTTTGTTTTATGAAGTGGAAAGCATGTCAATGTGGAATCTGGTGCAAAGGAAAATCTACAAGTTTTTTTTTTTGTCTCCATACTGCAGGGCAGAGTCACCTGCACTAATATAGCCCAAACAATTTCCCCCAAAGTTATAGTTAGCATTTTAAAATATCCAGAAAATCCTGTTTTTATTGGCATTTTCAAATAAAGCTTTAGTTTGTGATGGGTTAAAATTCTAGGTATTGTAAACTGAACTAAAAAAAAACAAACAAAAAAAACTTGGTAAAATATACTGTGAATATGTTGCATTAAAGTCTGCTTGACAACAGATCAGAAAAGTGCCCATTTCTTCATGCAAGATTTAATCTTTTAAAGTATTAAAAAACCCAACAAATTAAAAACTGAGACTTGGGAGAATCCTCTGGGTAATCGACAAGGTTGAAACTTAAACTGAATGGCCATGATCGTTGGGCTTTCTGGTGGCTCTGTGTTACATACAGATCCCACTCTGTAATGGGAGTTACTGCTTGGGCTATAAGAAGCACTTCCAAAAACCATGGCCAGTGGTGAACAAGGGTGACACAAATGCAAGTTGAATTGTGTTTTTAGGTCCAGATGCTAAACTAACCTGCAGTCCAGACCTGTAACAATAAATATCTATGAAAACAAAAAGTATGACAAAGAAAACCCTCAGCTGTTGAGAAACTATGATCATATAGAACTGCAAACAAGTGGACTAGTGGAGTCCCTGAAACGATTAATGGGTATTGTTTAAAAGGCAACCTAACATACAGGTAGACATGCCCCAGTCCCAACTTTTTTAGATTTCAGCTAATAAACTAATCTTAAAAAACTTAAACTAATCTTTTTTAAAAAAAATTGTAATGATAAAAACATACGTAATGAATACAAACAACATTTGTTTGATTACGTTATATGTTATTGCTATTTTCAATTACATTAAGGGTTTAAATAATTTGTAAATCTAAGCATTCTCTGTAGTTTCCCAACCATTTTGAAAACAGGACCGTAATTTTGTTCTCAAATAGTGGAATGTTTTTGAAGAATGTATGATTCTAAGTTCAATTTGGAAAACAAACCAATATAAACTTTGGCAAAGATTTATAAAGGAATTACTCGAGTCACTTGAATGATGTCAACGGTCATTATATCTGGAAATCCTCTATTGTGCATCAGTAAATAGCAACCTTCTCTATTTGGGTGATTACACAAAATTGAGCTAAATTGAGCTATAGTTTTAACTTGGCTTGGTCAGTTAACTGGACCAATGTTTGTGTCCCAATATACTCGTAAAAGAGTGTGAGAAATTTATATGTGCAGTGCCACAAACATATAAGCCACTCAGTCAGAGATTATTGTACCTGCAGATAAAGTTGAATCCACTGTTAAATTATTAGAATGGAGACTTTGTCAGATGATGCTGCACTTACAAAACTTAGGATTTTATTGGAGCAAGACAACAGTCTGGAAATGCTTTAAGCAACTGTAAGTTGAAGGATTTCAATGTTTGAATTTGGATGTATTAGTATGTACTTGTGCTTTACTGTTTTTTACAAAAAGATGCAAAAATATGGACCCATGACCCATTGGTAGGGCATCTATGTCCGTTTGAATCATGTGGAGCAAATACTGCATATGCATGATTTATTTGACCTCCTCCCGCATTATCTGGGTGAATTATTCCAGTTTTAAGAGCTTGGATTTCATATGATTTTGGCTGGATTAAGGTACATAGTCAGGGATGAAATGTGCAACAGTGCTACTAATTATAGAAAAGAAGCACCAGACCAGTTTCCAGGCAGATCAGACTAAAAAGATGTAAAGATGTTTTGCAACTGTTCAAACATTTGATTCCAGATTCAAGGGGAGCAGCTGAGATCTTGAGCCAACTGAAAAATCATTGGCTGGTCATTTTAATGACAATTTGATACATTTAATTTACTTAGGAGTCACCTCACTACCACTCCAGGCATGTCCATCCCTCATGTTCTTCTCCATATATCACATCCTCTTCATAAAACATGCCATCCTCATGCTCCGCCTGTTGACCCCGGAAACAAAGAGTGATTTGGTGATACAATGGTCCCCTGACTGGAATCGCTGCTGTGACCTTTGATCAAACAGCTTAGTTTCTACTGACTATTATATTTAATTGGTGAAAGTATTAACACGACAATAAAAATGGACTAAAGTATACACTGAAGAGTGAAAAACATAGAACAAACAACCACAGAAGTATGCAGCAGATTTTTTTTCCATTTTCAGTGCAACAACTCTGAATCTGGAAAATCTCATTTTTCCCTCATGGTGTGCCGTAGCAAAACATTATAAAAGTAAACTGCAACAAAGCTATGGCTCTGACCTTCTGGACCTCGCATGTGTTATAAGGAGTTCCGGGGTATGGAATTTGGTCAATTCCAGTCACCATGTCGACAACAATCTCATCTCGGTGCATCGGGATGGGTGGTCCTCCGCGCTCCTGCAGCGCCAGCACAATGACTGTTGTGTTGTCTGCACGGAGCATGCGCTCTTTCCAAAACAGTAGTGCTGTGCATCCAAGCCTCCGAGCACAAGACATTCCCTTCGGTCCCTTGAGAAATCCAAAACAAAAGGAGAGATAAGCTTTCATTCTAGCTGTGAAAATCAAGGGGAAAATAATCTTACTGTTAAAAATACTGCATACGTTTAATCATCTATACTACAAAAATTCTGATTCACATTCCATACAATATAAATATGTCATGCATTAGCTACACCGTTACATACCACCATTTTATCATGGCTATAACACATATTAACAGCATTCTTGGGTGGCATCATGTTCCACAGTCCATCACTGCCAAGAATGATATAGCGATGTCGTTTAGGATCGAGGGTCATCATGGTGGTATCAGGTTCTGGAGAAACAACAAACTCTCCACTGTAGAAATCATAGCTCCATAGATCACCTGTCCACAGGTAATAAAAACTACGGTCAGTTTATTTATATCAAGTCAGATATCATGGATGGAAGGGGAAAAAAATGGCTGGTTCTTTACCGAGGGATCGGGCTACAGCCAGGAACGGAATCTGGTCTATAACAGTACTCCTCCTCACGGGGCCATTATGCGTCAGCCTGGGCCTCTTCCACACCACACGATTCACCCCAGATTTCTTCATAACACTACACATGAAAAACAAAAACACAACAACTAAAGTCAAAACCAATTTTTTTAAATATTAACGAAAATACAACAATACCACAAGGACGAAGTGCACAAAATTCTGCTAAAAATAATGCAAGTAAGGCTAATCGACAATGCTCACTACTCACCTGCCTCCCAGTCGTTCAATCCTTTCTTTTTCTTTAGGAAGTTCAGGTTTATGGTCTTGTGTTATTTCAAGCGCCTGGAGCGTGATGTCAGAGTCATTCTCTTTAACTCCAACCACAACTGCCGAATCACCGACGTGAGCGATGTACATGTGAACTCCACGGATCACGACAACACTGGCTGTGGTGCCTGATGTACTGGGCAGGCCAGTGATGGTCTTTGGCCACTCCGCTGTGAGAGAAAAGAGTAAATTCAGAGATGAAAACAGAATTAGTTGAGACTGTTATAGATATATATATATATATATTTTTTTATCCCTACTATTAACAGTGTAATTCTAACAAATGTTCAGTGTACACTGAACGATGTGACCTGTGACATTTTTTCCCAAAATAAACAATATATTCCGATGACAGAGAGAATTTCAACTTAGTTGATTGCAGTCAGTCCTCCCACTCGGTAGCATGTCCACTGAGGTGCTGAAATAAATCTTTGGTAGGACCAGTCTTTAAATTAATTCTGCAATATGTCATTAATTGTTCTGAGTCTAAGATTGCAAAACCGAACCGGCTCCTATTAAATGAGAACATTGTACCTTGTTTCCAAACTAGGTCCATCTTGTCAGCTGTTGTGTTTACTTTTGCTTTGAGTGTGCAGCACTTGTGTGTGTCTCTCTGGGAGATGGGTAGAGGGAGGGCTGAGCCTGCTGAAAACTATGGAAGCCCAGGGAGTGTTTGTGGTGTGTATAATGGGGGGAAAAAATCCTGATCTTTATAAAAATAAATCCTCATAAAGAGGAAATTGTATTTATTTATTGTATTGATTAATCACCTAGCTCTACATTGATACAAGGAAAACAAGTTTTTTCCTTGTCTCTTTTTTTCTTTTCTTTGCTCTCTTTTTCTCTTCAGTTTACTCTATCCTTTCTTCCCCCCCCACCCCCCTTGTCAAGTCTGGCATTAATATATAAATTCAGCAACAGACAAATCTAATGATAAAGAATAATACTGAAGTTATGAAGAGGGGCCTATAAAGCTCCTCTTGGCAAAGGAAATTTGTTCAGCACAGCAGCCAGACCATCATTCTGCTTGCTATGATGCTGTACAAAACAAGGTTAAAAAAAGGGGGGGGGGGGGGGGGGGAGGTTGGGGCGAGAAAGCATCATTTAGTTTGAAAGACAATTTCCATCAAATTATTGTTTTAGGGTTGCAATGGTGATTAAGCCATATAATTCAGGATCATCCCAAGTAAACAACTCTTGATTAATAAAAATATCATAGGCTTTGTTTTTACTAAATGTCCCCTATTTTTTTGCATTAGATGACCACTTCAGTTATAAGTAATTTCCAAAAATCTAAACCTATTTTTCCTTTAAAAAAAGTCTCATTTACATGTGCCACCCTGTAACGGGGAGTGTCAATCGACAGAGGGGAGCATCACTACATCAGCTAAGCAATATGCTGCCACCATCAGAACGTTGCCGATGCTCGTGAGGCAGTGGATGCGGGTTAATACTTACAACGATTACTATGAAAAAGAAATAAAAGAGCATGCTTATTTCGATTACTTACGTAGCTCTTTCCACATGGCATGGTGACAGGCGATGAAGCCTTTCCGTAGAGCAGCGCATACTTCCCCGTGATCCTTTGACCAAAATCCTCGCTGTCTTTTCAATAAATCCCACAGATGCTCACTTGCAAAATGTGCAGCTTCTCGACCCCCGTGACCATCAAAAACAGCGAAAAACGCCACAGACTTTCGAGTATCAACTAGATGTTCTCCGTCTGTTTTGTTTGATACAGGGGCGCTGATGTTACCCTTGTCCTCATCTGATAAACTCTCTACCCACACAGCAGTAGCAGGGCCGGATTCGTTATGCCCATGTGTCTTATTTACAGTCTGTTCGGTAGGTTCACGCTCCGCTTTTTCTTGTCCTCCATATCTCTGCGACTTTTGGTAATCTTCGTCTGCGGACGACGTCGGCTCGTATTCGATTCTTATCTCGATAACATCCTCCATGTATTTTCTCCCTCCTTGCTCGGAAAATGCACTCATACGAAACAGTAATGAGTCGTCCATGATTGCCAACGCCTAACTGTAACTATCTAAGCAATACAAAGGTGCATGTAGTGGCTAACTATAGCTTGCGAGCTAAAATTTTGAACCGATTTTGCCGCGATTGTGTTGCCAAAGGCTTCCTTCCTTTTTTGTTTATCCCCTCCGAGACGTCCCACCGTACGTAATGACGTCACGTCGTTCTAACCAGTGGTTCTATCCAGAGCCTTCTATAACAGAGTCGCGCATTATGACATGACTCCCGTGTACAAAAAATGGCAGCACACTTCCGGGTTACTGTAGTTATGTCCCAATTCAGAGTACAATGGCTACAGAGTGTTGCCTCTGTAGGCTGGGCACTTCGAGGCCGTTTATTCGTTGGTGAAATGACATAGCCTACCTAGTGCGCAAGAATTTCCCATAGTACTCCAGTCCCCTGTTGCCTAGCAACTGCAGATATGAAAAGTGTTCTCATTCTTTTATTGATTTGATTGATTGATTTACATGATTGTAATGCCACAGTTTGATAAACTTTAAGTTTCTTTTTATATTCTGTCACGTCTCTAAGCTAAACTTAAAAACTTACTTCTCGGCACTTTGCTGCTCATTCCCTGCAGAGCTGTGGCTCTATCTGTCATCTTGTTCGAAATGAAGAAGGCCGCAAAGGATACACCGCCAGTAGCCTTACCCTGCGTTCACACCGGGCGCGAGTAAAATTATTTGTGCGTTTAAATTACATGTTAAGTTAATGTACAGACGCGAATTGACACCCGTTTGCTTGGGGCGGCGCGTTTGTGGCGAATTTGCGGCGCGAAAAGCCCCATCGGGCAACTTATTTGCGCAAATGGAGCGATTTTTCCGCTAGAATTGAGTGTTTTACGCCTGTTTGCTCAAGATGAAAAAATTTAACTTAAGCGTATTAAACACGCGAACGATACAAACCCGTCATTCACAATGAAGGTAAAATGAATAGTGGCGGATTGTGGATATCCGCCACATGATAGAAATTAAAGTTGTTGGTTAACAAAGAGTCATGGAAAATGTCAAAATCATTCATTTTGTCTGTGCTCAGGACAGTGTAGTACTAAAGTTGGTCACTAGATGACTCTCCAATACCTTGAGTTCAGCAACAGCTGACGGGTCAACAAAAACCCGTTGAGGGTTGTTATAAATAAAAAGATGCTGTCATTAGTTACGTGTTGCATTTAATTGGCTTGTCAGATCTTGAGAGGTGGAGGCGAGGAGACTGGCGGACTGGAAATGGAGCGACATTAGCTAGCTTACTGACAGCTATTGTTGTTTAGCTAACTACTCTCCTGGAAGTTGTCAGGTCAGAGCTAGTGAGCTACGTACCGAAGACAGATAGACAGGAGCTCTGCTGCTGAAATAGATCGCCTGTAGTTTGTATCCTGGAGGGATATGCGGCACCGATCCTCCCCATCAGATCATCAAACTGGGATCGGGTGAGTCTGAATTTCCCTGAAAGCGGCCGTCATCCAGACTTAACTCCTGAATTAGATGATGAAATTCACCGGGGTCTCAGCGCCTCTGAAGTATCTGGAGGACCCAAACATGCCGACGTCTTCGGTTTTCCGACTTCCAAAACGGGTAAAAGGCCGCAACTCTCACAAATAACTCAAAATAACCAGGCTGCCATGTTCGTTGTTGATGGAAGTGACTGACGCTAAAACAATCAACCTTTCCCACTCCAGAAAGTTCAACTTCATGAAGAATGAAGCGTTTTATTCACGCAAATGGAGCATTTTATTCACGTGAATAAAACGCTTCACTCTTCATGAAGTTTAACTTTAATAAAATGCTCCATTTGCGCAAATAAAACGCTCGAATCAAGCGAGTAAGCATCCAGTATCTGGGCGTTGAAATGTAGGCGCGTACGCAAATGGAAGCGCCCGGTGTGAACGCAGTTCCATAATTTCCGCACTTTGCTATAAGTCTTTATTTTAGACAAGTGGACAAATATACCTGTTACACTTTTTTTCTCTGTTTTGGGGCGGTTTGTTCATGTTGCCAATTGCTGTCAGTGTGTTGCACATACTCAAGCCTCATGTCCACTGAATGGAAGTAACACTCCTTTCATTCATCATTTTTTTACATATGAAAATCCTGTTTGCACCATATGTTGCACCATATGGTGCAAACAACATTTTTACAGAAGAAAAATCTTATGAAAATCCAGATACCCACCAGTACTTAAACGCACCATGTGTGTGTGAAACTGAGGCTCCCTGAAGTGTGAAAGAAGTCTCAGAACCATCATGTAGCGATGTGTCATTCAGGAACCAGTTGATTCATTGTAGCGAATGAATGAATGAATGAATTATACTTTATTGATCCCCGAGGGGAATGAGAACAGACGACTCGTCAGAGGGAGCTGAATCTTCAAAATGATTGGGCTTTTATTTTGATGGGCACACCAATTGGCCAATCACATGCGAGGAAAGATTAGGATCACATTATGTGAAAAAAGGAAGGGGGGAGAGCGGACTGTCAGACGACAGGGGCTCAATCCCAAAATATCCCTTACACCAGTGGCTCTTAAACTGGGGGGCGAACACCAATGTATGTTATCTTGGGGGTCATGGCTCAAAGTTTGAGAACCAGGAACCTTTTTTAACCCTAGAACACTAACGTTGTGTACTCTACCCATTCAAAACCAATGTAGCATGGGTGAAATATACCCACCTTTAGTGTTCTAGGGTTAATGAATCAAAATGATCACATTTGAGGTTGAAGGTAAAAAAATCTGTGTAAAATATTAATGTTTGTAATATTTCATGAATATTATGTAATGTGTGTAAAATATATTTTCTGTTCATAATTATTTAATATTAGTGTGTGCATTTGAACACACTTGCAAGCACTCAAAGTAATGCACCAAAGAAAATCATGTTTTACACATGCACAATGATACTAAGTTCTCTCCACTCATTGCTCTCATATCAGAGGAAAAAGTTAAACTTGATGGTTTTGGAAGCTGCTTGCACCCTTGTTTTCCTCTCAGTAGTCACCTTTGCATCTACTTGTCACAGATGATTCACCATCATCCTCTCATCCAAGTCTCCCTGCTCCAGGGTTCCAGCCTTTCGGCCTCCTGCTTGTTCGGACCACTTTTCTCATTCACTTTGACTGTTGTGGTATAGAAAAGGCTAGCCAACTCTCCTTAAGACTCCGGAGTCCCCAACCTCCAGGGATTAGACCTTATTTGCATAAATCTCCATAACCTCGTTAGGGCAGAGAGAGATGCTGTACACACTATAGCCTGAGACACTTCAGAGCGAAACAGCCCATTAAGGATTGTGGTGATTATGGGATTATCACTCTTAACGACTGTTGGGAACTGGACGGGTGTGTACTCTGAAAAGTGCCACGTTGCATGACTGAGCTTTGTAGAGAGGGACATTCCAGATTTGAGACAGTATGAATCCAAGATATTTCTTTGTTTCCTCATCTGCCCATGGTTCAGGCCTGGAAAACATTTACAAATATCGTATAGGGGAAGTTTAAGGCAAATAATGAGGTTTTAAAGAAGGGGGAAAAAGTTGTTATAAACAGGTGATGTCAGCTATAAACGCGTTAACTTTTAAAGCCCTAAAATATATGTTTGTTTGTTTTTTCTCTTTCCTGCCCAATGCCCACACACATGCTCCCTTTTTGTCTCGTTTTGTTAGTTTGCTTTTTGATTATTTATCTTTTCCCCTTTTCCTGTTTATATATCTTGTAGTTTGTCACTTGCTTTCATAATAAAACAAACAAAGAAAACAAAAAAAAACAAGAACAGTCATTCATCAGCAACCAACAGAACCACATGAACATGCTCCACAATACAGAGTTACATTCACAGATGTCACTTCAGACTTTTACTGAGCTGCAAAGAAGCCGTGTGAACCTGGTCCAGTGCACTGTCGAACGTTACGCATTACTTGGAATTCGAAAGGCAATTAAATTCGTAAATTTTTTTTAATGCGTTAAGTTTTTTTTAAATCAATTAAAGGTAGGGTGGATGATCCTGGAAAAAATTCCAGGAGCATTTTTTACTATATTGCTTAAAATCCTCTTCACACCCCGATTGCAGCCAACTAATTAAATGCTCTAACACAAAATAAAAACATGTTAGTCGTCTGTGGAACAGACAGGACTGAATAAACGCCATCCAATCATTTTAAACGGCCTGTTCTAAACGATTGGATGGTGATATGTCTATCAAATTCAACTGCCATTTGTCCCTACCCCCTCTGCATGTTTCCCTCTTAGTGCACGAATCGCACGCTCTCAGAGGCTTGGTGCACTTGTAAACAAAGGATACGTAGCGAGAGCTAGAGCTCAGCTAGCCAAATTAGCAGGGGCGGTTTTTGCTATGGGTGATGTAAGCAAGCGCCCAGGGTGCAATCTGTGAAGGGGCACAAGAGGGCAAATTGTTTTTTCTTTTCCAAAGTGCGCACCAGCGTAAGAGAGGCTTGGAGTCGACAAAGGCATTGAAGAGCTAAATTACCTAGCATACTACATCAAAATAGTGAACTTTAACGTAGGGGGACATTATGGCAGAAAAGGTCCGGATATCATGTTGGAAAAGAAACTGTTTGGGTGAAACTGCAGCAAAGAAAAAAGCTGAAAGAGAGTGGAGCGAGAGCAGAGTGTGCATCAGTGGCTCAACTAAAGCAACAGAAAGGGCTGCAAACTGATGCCATGGTGGCCATATTTCTACTTGACAGGTAAGATCATATTATGTCTTTATGACTTTTAGAGAAAACTTAGGGGCCAGCAAGTGTCAGCGGTTTAAAAAAAAAAAAAAGCCGGTGGAAATCCCTGTGCACAGATTATTCAAAATTTATACCATGTTCAGTGATAATTCTAATGCCAACATGCGTGCATTATTTTCATATAATACACACACGTAGTTCGGCAAGTTAAATCACTGTTATATAACTCTGTTATGGGTGTCACCATAGCAACATGTTAATCAACTGTTCAGATCAGCTGGCTTTTTACAGGTGAATGAGAGGAATACGCTGTAGCATGGATTCTCTTGACAACGGTTGTTTCACATAAAAAGTACATCGAGGCCAACATAAAATAGTTCATATACTTAAGCATATTCAGCAAGTTTTGCAAAAAAACCAAAATTTTTTATAAAATGTTTACTGTGTGGGACCGTTGTATGAGCGGGTTAAACAACTCTGACCCGTGCGTTACACGGTTTTAATGCACTCTGCAAGGGTCCTCGTTGTTTAATCCTTGCGTGTTCTGTTTGCAATGTGTGGGCGCACAGATTGCCCAGAGACCTCAGCTTAGCTTCAAGATGACCAATTTGGCTAAGGAAGGTGTTATATTAACATTAGCTGCTGTTGCCACAAATTTCAAACTTTTTATCTCAGAGTAAAATGCTTGCATTAAAACAGTAACTGCATTAAGTCTGCATTTAACAATAGACTAGCAGCTGCGGGCCATGGAATACAAATCCTCAACTGAGATCCCTGGGCAATCTGTGTGGTGCACGAATTGCAAACAATCATTAAACAGATAATTTATCACAGTTTATCAAACCCAACTGTGATCCCAAAATGGAGAGCACAGTTTGCCAATCCGTGCGCACGGATGTCCATCGGCTTTTTTTTTCTTTTTCTAAACCGCTGACACCGCTACTCAGTGCTTGTGAACCCTTGGGAACAAGCACTGAGGCGTGGCTTCGGGGAGAAACTGATGAAAGGGGTTTGGACTTTGTATGTGTATTGTGTATTTTCAAAATGTAGCTTGCCCAAACCGTTTTTTCCAGGATCTCCTACCCTACCTTCAATCGCAATTAACACATTAAAGTCCCATCCCTTTAGTGCGTGTTAATATATATTTATATACAATATATATATATATTTATATTTTATAGTCCCCTGGGATGATATTTGTTGTGAACTGGTGTCATTATAATCAAACTGAATTCAGTGTTCAGCTTCTATATAGATGCATTTTGCCTTGGAAGCTCTACTGTCCCAAAGCACAGCATCAATAAGACAACATACAGATGCACTATACTTAGCTGTGCAGTCTGAAGCGTGTTGGTGTTTCTGAAGCCTCTCCAGAGTTTGCGCCTGGCAGAAAACAATGTGCCAACAGGTATTTTTGTCAACAATAAAAGCACATTGACTGGAATTCATTATTCATATCAATTTTAGAGAGACAGTTTTTTCCAGAGTGCAGTACTAAGTAGACAGAGACAAACACTGTGAAAACCTGTCAGGAGCTCTTTTTCCTGTCCTCCTGTCAGCTGTGTCATACTAATGACATCAGCACTTCTCCAGCAGTGTCCATCCAGCATCTTTGAAAGGACACAAATAATAGTCAAACTTGGAATAACACATTGTGCTGAGACATCGTTTTCATTTTGGAGAAATGCTGTAATGTCTGTAAAGCCGAATGAACCAATGGAGGAATGGAAGTAATTATTTCCACCGGCACTGTGAGTGCAGCATTGTTCCACGTCTGACCTCTTTACTTTGCGCTAACAAAAGGACCGTGGCATGTGGGAATGTCCCAATATGAAAAGGCAAATCCATTTCCACTGTAATTAGACCTCTTATTCCTATTAAGGCTTTCCACTCATAAATGATGACTCATGCTGCTTTTCCCCCCCCCACTCACCGCTGTGAGGAAAACACTGGAACTGAGGCCGAAACATTCACAATTCAGACAGTTTGACTTGATGGTAGTAAAATGATGCAGCTGAAACTATTCTTTGTCTTCTTCTTGACCATAAGGAGAGCCCTTCTTCATGGCCCACAGTGAATAATGCACAATACACACTGATATGAGGCTCTTCCACAGACCTTTTAGAGTAAAACTCCCTCATTACCGGCTCTCATATTGCAGTGGATGAATAATGTCGGCAGCAACTCAGTGCATTTACTCATGTAAACAAGACGACTTGCTTAAGTTCAAACTGAGCATCAGAATGAGGAAGAAAGGGGACTTAAGTGACTTTAGCTAAACCACATTGTGTTGCTGGTAAAACTGAAACTGCTACTTGAAGACCCAAACACATTGTATAATGACCTTCATTTGGATTATGTGTATTTATTTTTAATAGACAAATATTTCGAACCAAAACTACTTGAACTGACTGAAATCCAATCCAACTTTATTTGTTAGCACTTTGTATTTATAGTTAAACATTTAATTAAATCAAATAGTCCTGTATAATGCCTAAAAGGGTGATGTTATAAATCAACAAGTTTGCCTGGAAATCGGCTGATAATTAGAGGAATTAAAAGTAATTAAGGTCATGTAATTCCACTTCCCTCAACAGGCGCCTACTCACTGTGACTGTCACTAGCACTCTACCAAGAAGGCCACTCCATCGGCATGTCTCTCCCCCAATGAAGCGGCGTCTACGTATATACATTAAAAATTAGGGATATTTGCCTTTTTGTATGATGTCAGAATGAACCTAAAATGCATTATAACCTTTATTTGTGAACTTAATTTCCCTGTCTTTATGCTTATGAATGCACACATACAAATGTTCAAACATAAGTACAACATGCTGCTCTCAACAAGGTGAGTAATGGTGAAAAAAATCCCAAAAGGAGTCTGAACCCTGAATTGTTTACTAAATGTCCTGGTTTAATGATAGCTTGTATCTAAGCGGTCCTCTTTATTACACTGTTGACATCTAGACATCATCAGACCAACACGACACTCAACTGTGACGGGCGGGGTTTGGACCCAAACGCAGTACAACCACGACACAGAATCGATCGTCTTTAACAGTCTTTATT
>JAOXYM010000016.1:5495498-5523553 GCA_028567055.1 Leptatherina wallacei | reverse complement strand
TCTTTCTTTCTTTCTTTCTTTCTTTCTTTCTTTCTTTCTTTCTTTCTTTCTTTCTTTCTTTCTTTCTTTCTTTATGTTAATTAATAGTCCTGCCCTCAGAGGGGTCCTGTCTGCACACAGACCACTATTGCAGATGAGGAGGCAAAGTGATTTCCATGTAAATAGTGTCAGAATGTCATTTTCAAGTGAAGCTGCTGAGAAAATGAATTCCTGAAGATGAGAGAGATTACCAAGGGGCAATGACACCTGGATTGCATTCTTACAGATTCCCTGTGCAAGTCTTGTATAATGGTCTATCCATAAAAATAGCTTTGTTTGGCTTCCAGACTGTGAAGATGTTTAAGTGTCAGTCAGCCTAAACCAAATAGTGGAAGGCAAAAAGAACTCAAGAATTACCATATAAATGTATGCTAATTTAATCTCAGGTAATTTTCCTTTCTTCATATTTGTGAAGAAGTCATAGTCAAATTATATTTGACATTATGTATGTGTGAGAAGGCAATTTTTTCTCAAGAATTTGTTTTCTCATCAATGCACACTGTAGTTGATTGTAAGAGAAATGATCCGAAGATACATTTTATTTAGATGATGGAAATGGGCGAAGAGGTTAATTCCAAGTTGTTCCAAGATTTCTTCACCCAAAGCTGAACCAAATGTCCCTTTTATCATTAATTTTGCTTTTTTTAAACTGAATGCCAGTTAACAACTACACTTAAAAAAGTTGTGAATCCATACACAATAACATTTCAACAAATCTTTTAAACAAGCAATTACTCAAAATGAACTAAGTGTGCATTGTATTTTTGAGATTTCCTTTTGGAAATTATTTTATGTTGTGAAAATAAGATAAGATAAGATAGACTTTATTTGTCCCACACTGTAGGAATTCAAATGTCTCAGTAGCTCCAGAAAAATATAGAAAATAGAGCAGTAGAAAAAAAACAATACAGAGCAACTCAGGACGGGAAAAAATAACTCAGAAGGAATTATATGCAATACATGTTATACAAATAAAGCAGGTGATCCATGATCTGGTAATTGTATAGGTAAATGATGTACTGGTTGTTGTTCTAAAGAATCTGAAGGTGCAAAGGCAGCACTTCTTTTCGCATCAGTCTCGAGTTGAAGTTACCGCATGATGCTCCCCAGTCTCACAGGGGGTGAGAGGTGTTTGTTATGATGGATGTCAGGTAGGCAACATCCTCCTCTCATTCATCACTTCCACTGAGGCCAGTCCAGGAAGTCCAGGACAGAGCTGATCTTCCTTACCAGCTTGTCCAGCATCCTCCTTTCAATTATATACATAATAATTAACAATTATTGTTACAATTTTTACATTTCAATGGATTTTTTTTTAAATTTCAATGCATTTGAATTATTTCATTTCTGTAATTCTGTCAATGCTCTTGCTTTTTATCCAAATTTACTTTTGCTGTGTTTCTTTTACATCACTCAAATTCATTTTTCAAATTGGAAACAAATGATGGAATTGAATTTATCCAGCTTTTGTTTGTTCTACTTGACAGTTTTGAGTGGGATATATCTAAATAATTTAGTTACTTTTAAATAAAGAATCTGAATTACTCTGACTCAATTTATTCTACTTAAAATATTCTAGTTGTTCCAAATAAAATATTATTTTTATCCCAAAGTAACATATTATTTATAACAAACTTTGTAATATAGTTTGTGAAGTTTTACCCCTTGTGTATTCTGTTGAATGTACTTCCCTGGTTCCTCATTCTCGTACCTGCTTATCATTTTTTAATGGTTCCCTTTGCATTTATGCTCTTGGATTTCTGTTGTTCATTTACAGCTCATTGTGTTGTGTGTTCTCATTCTGTTTTATTTAAGATGTGTCAGTTGGATTAATGGTAATCTTCAGTCAGTCGGTTTTAGTTCTATCTTTTGCTTAATTCTAGTAGTTCCTGCTTTGCAATGTCTTTTGCAAAGCCATTAAAACACCTTTACTCTTGCCTGTCTATTGTGAGTCCTGTAATAATAATAATAATAATAATAATAATACACATTTAATTTACAACACCCTTTACATTGCAGGAAGGACAACAGGTAAAAAGAAAATATGCAAAGAAAAAAGAAGATGAAAAATAATAATAATTAGTTAAAACTTTATCAAAAGCAAAACAGCTTTAAAAGATTTTTAAAAACGTATTTAGAAAAAAATGTCCAAATGAGGAAACAAAAGCTTTTGTTAAAAAGAAATGTCTTTAGATCTTTTTTAAAACAATCTGTAGATTGTGTTGCCCTCAAGGTGTCAGGTAAATCATTCCACAAGCATGGGGAAGCAACACAAAAGGCCCAATCTTTCATGGTCTTCTGGTATGTGGAGGAAGTTTGAGTGAGTGGAGTGGAGGGGCATGTTGTGTTTTATGGAGTGAGGAGTTCTGTAAGGTAGGGTGGGGCCCGTCCATGGATGCATTGAACCTTATACACGATCCTGGAAGACATAGGAAGCCAGTGGAGTGAGCGGAGGATGGGGAAATATGTTTGTGCACTCTCATCAGGACCCTAGCTGCAGAGTTTTGGATGTATTGGAGCCTCTGCAGTCTTTTGCTGGGGATCCCGATGAGAAGTGCAATAGCAATAGTCTAGTTTGGAGATAAAGGCATGGGCCAACTTTTCTGTCTGATAGGAAGAGAAAGGGGCAGAGTTTGAAAATGTTCCAAAGGCTGTTAAATGAGGTCTTGCAAAGGTGGTTGAGGTGTGATCCGAAAGTGAGTTGGGGTCAAGATTTGTGAATATTTGAGCCAGAGAAGGTGAAGCTGGTTTAGTCCTCATGGACCAAATTTAACTAAATTTAACTACTGTTTAGTTCAATTTAGGCATTAAAATTGTAAGTGGTTGGCACTTGTATAACGCCATTTCACACTTGTCTTTTATCTACAAAGTACTTAGTAATGCATTTCTCAATCACTCAAATACTTGTTCATCACTTCTCTTTCTATGTAGCTTTAATGCTTTATATAGAAACACACACACAAAATTCACAGACTGATGGACGGATGTGGTTCAGTGTTTTGCCCAAGGACACTTTGACATGTACATAACCAACAACCAATATAAAAGTATCACTATGTAACTTTCTGACTATAAAAATGTGTTTGTGACTTGTTTTGATGGCACAGTCACATTTTATCATACATCTCTGGAGTTGTCACTGGCCAGCAGCATCCCGAGGCTGAGAAACTGCAATTGACAACTGGTTATCAACACACTGGCTGTTTTGAACATGTACTGTGGCTGTTTTATCAAAGAAATGCGAGAGGACATTATCAGAGGAAACGAGGAAAAGAAAGAGCCAATCCGACAGAGCAAGAAAAAAGACAAAAGTCAACATCGAACTGACTTTTACTGGCTGGAGAGAGCTCAGACTACAGGTAGGATACAAGGTGGATGCCAAATTAACCTTTGTTTGGGGGTGACTTAGTGAGAAAATCTGTCAGTTCAGTAGTGTGACTTCAAGGACAGCCACTGTCTCTACGAAGCCATATTACAGTACAACTGATAGGGTTATTAAAATCTGCTTGGACAAGTACATACATTTAAAGCTATGGTAAAAGTTAAGATAATGACACACAATGATAATCATGGGTTGCAGTAAATCAGTCACTTTGATCGTGTTTGGCATCAAAATGTCCTTACAATCTTACTTAAAAAACAATACTTTGTAAATTATGCTAGATTGCTCAGACGCACACATACACAGAAAACGACAAATAATTTGTGTTAATCTGCAAGAATCCAGGTTTTTCATGACTGTTTTATGTTTTTCTGTGACACCGGGTTAAAACTGCAGATTGTGCTGCTAAATTGACTTCATTGGTCTATTTGAAGGGTAATTTCCATTTAATTCTTGGAAAAAGCAGCAAAATCATCCTCTAAATACAATTTTCTCATGAATGGCTGTCACATGATGCCTGTCTTTTGTCTCTCTCAACTCAGGTTCACCACAAGTGACTTCATCCTTCTAATCATTGAAGCAACATTCTTGTGAGAGGAGACCACGTTTCCTCTCGAGATGATTATCTTTCCAATGTCACACTCATGAGTCTGCTCCTGTCAGCATGATCGATGACCATGATATTGACTTGAGGTTAATTCAAAACTGCACTGCTGAGTTCGATAAAGGCTCTTGATAAGAGCACGGACAATAAGAGTGCAGTTGAAAAGAAAATTGTTTTGGGTCAAACATTATAGTTACCCCATAATTTTTCAGTAAGAATTGCCAAAAGCCAAACTATTAAACCTCTTTTATTTGTGCGTGAATCAACAGAGTTGCACAGGTCTAGCTTGATTTAAATCCTTTGATATTCTGTTATTTAGAAATAAATGTCTGAGACTGGAGGGGATTTTGCCTGAATGTGACTAAACAACAGGCTTTGTTTTCTTTTTTTATGCTCTTAAATTGAACTTTACACCAAAGGGCCTTGACAAATTAACTTCATTTGTGGCATTTTTGTGAAATCTACTGACCCCATCACACTGCTATGAACTGAATTAAATAAATAGCTGCAGAGCAACATTGTGGATCAATTCTGTTTTTTACACACATCATTACACAGAACATGATGCACTCATCAGTCATCACGGATACAGTTTACAATTAAGAAAAATAAAATCAATTATTGAAAAAAAAGAAAAGGAAAACCCTGTCAAGTGGATGTGAAAACAAATGTACACAGAAGATTAAAAATATATAGAAAATGTAAAGTAAGAGACTTTAAGAAAGGGCCCAGTTCCATAACCATCTTATTCAGGAAGATTCCTACAATTTCTGTTTGTGTAAATGTGTTGGCCTTTACTATCTCTATGATGAATTGGGTGTTTTCCTGCCCTCTAGCCTATGCACAGTAGGGTTCCAAGTTCACCGCTGTATATACAGAACCTGAATAAGAATGAGCAAGATAGAAAAAAATAATAAATGGATGAAAGCCATTTCAGTTTAACTGTAATAATGAGAGTGAGAGGGAGGCTTTGCTGCGGGTAAATGTTCATCCCTGTGGGATACTTTTCTGATTGGGAACCAGAATAGAAGCATGTTTCCCCACATTGCAACAACGCAATGCACTTCTCTGTGCATTGCTGCAGGTAGCATAAGATGTGATGCTTCACCTGAAAAAGGGTCAGAAAATACACACACATATACACATAAATATCCATCCATCCATTTTCTATAACACTTTTTCCAATTTAGGGTCGTGGGGAAGCTGGAGCCTATCCCAGCAATTAGCAGGTGAGAGGCAGAGTACACCCTTTACAATATGAAGTGTGTATGCTGAACTTCTTCCATTAAAAATTATGTGTAGATCGGTTAAAAAATGCTGATTTAAGAAGAAATGCTATAGTGTTATGCAGTTTAACAAAGACACACTAAAAGCATTAAATAAAAACATTCTAAATTCACTATCAATGTTAAGGTTTTCCTTTACATTTTATGAAATTGCAATATGAATATATGGAAAAGATTCATAATCTGAGAAAAATTAAATGATAACTCTATTAATTTGCTGAAATTCATTATTTTCCAATGCATAAGGGTAAGAAATGTAATCCTCAGTTTGAAAGAGGAAGCTGTCTGGGTGTAGCTTTAGGACCCTGAGGATATTGAAACTCGCTTGCTGCAGAGGAAGGTTTGTGATTTGTATGCATCCCATCTGATAGCGCCTCCTGGATCACAGATGGATTATTTAGGCTCTTCTTCCGGCATAGGCTCTTTCTTTTGACCCCCACCCCACTCTATTTTTTTCCTCTTTTCTTTTTCTTTTTTTTCTTTTACAGGTCTACAACCTATTCTTTTTTTCCTTCCCTTTCTGCTGTCATTGTTGGGTACTTGGATACCTCTAAAGCACACAGAGGCAGATATTTGTCTTTTCCAGAGAAAATGGAACAGTAATGCTGGAGAAATAACCTGGAGGGGTAAGTTGTAAAGTTATGTTCATTCATGTTACTAACGTGTGGTTAGTAATTTTACTAAGAGCCCACAGTTTTGGCATGTAGCTGGTAGAAGGAATTGAAGATTTTCCTTGCTGATTGATTCTGATTGAAAAAGAGCAGTTGCTGTCCACGTGCCGAGATGCTTAAAGTTTTTTTTATACTAAAATGTATATATATTTTTTCTTTCTATGTGTAGTTTTATGGATTAGAACTTCACAAATGGATTATAAAGTTTTGCACAATACATAGTGTGATGTGTTAAATTGTTCCTGGCTGAATCACAGCTTTGCACTTTTGATGTACATTTCTAAATAATCAAAGCACTGTCAGTTATATTGCTGATATAGATAAATAATGAATAAATTCAAATACTGAATATTTTAAATACCCTTTATACCAACTGTGAATATCACAAACGATTATACCATGACTCAATTTTCAAACTAATTTCTACTTCCCTTAAATCAGTTTTGAAAATTGAATGAACACATAACAATCCATTGTTACTTGAATGTACAAATAACAATGGCTAAAACTATTAATTTGGCACTATTTGGCAATGATTAAAAAAACAACAACCTTTGAATAGGAATTTATCTGTCTAAAAGTGGTGAAAGTAAAAGTGGTCCAGGGGTACGACTTATACTGAAAGTAAAAAAAATATCCTGTGGAATTACTTCAATTGCTTTGTCATATATAATGTTTTTTCATAAACATTTATCTTTTTTCAGATACTACAAACAGCATATCTATTTGTCCAAGGTCTTTGTACTAACATATTGGGGTTATCCATATGGTGCCACTACTGGACACTGCTCTTTGTGGCCGATCCTTGCGATCATATTTTATCCCTCTTGATAGTTTATCAGCTCCACAGTGCCCAGTCAGCGACTCCGCCTTGTCACACTAAACCCTGACAGAGCTCCTGACATTTCCTCTCATATTTTTAATATCCTTTGTCTTGCTCTGATAGCTCCCTTAATGCATTATAGTGGCACCAATGAAAACCTGTATTTGTCTCCCCATCCATTTCCCCAAATAACACAGCCATATGTCAGCGAGAACTGCCAGGTGTTGATAAGAACTCCTCAGATCTCCTCACCTTCTCCACGATAAAACAGTGAGCTTAGTGTAATGTGCAAGTATGTGATGTATGACTTTACCTGAGTGACAGTAATGTATGCAGGTGGGTTGTGTGTTTTGTGTACATCAAATATCTGTGCCTGTCTGTCTTGATAGCATGAGTCTTTTCCATCACATACCTCCCACTGTGGTCTTGATTTAGACTCCAAAATTGTCAGTGAATCATGCTTCCTGGCTGTGCCCCCTGCATTCACATAGCTCCCTGGTGCTCTTTTACTATGTTTCTGGTCATGAATGATCACAGTTGTGCATAGAGATATACCCAGATTCAGACTTATTTGGCCTTAGAATGAAATAATAAAATAAAAGTAGCTTTCAATATATCGGCCTGTACTATAAAATTCAAAGCACCAGCAGGGAATAACTGCATTCATTAATATTACATTCCTGGAAATGCTACAGGTACATGGAGAAATTCTTTGTTTCCCTGAAAATTTACTGTATGTCAGTGGTAAATATGTGTCTGCACTGTATAGTATCTCCCTTGCACTTTAGACATAGTACACATGGTGACATATTGCATTGCACATGTGTGTCACTACGAGTACATGGGATTAAATTTAGGAAGGTGAAAAGATTGCTAGTGTGTTAAGTGAGGGAGGCTGCTGAAAGATGATGCCGTTCACGGTCCAGTGCTCTCTACAATATGTGATCTGTCTGGTCTCTGCCGTATCTTATTGACAATGTGTTAGATGGTAAGCTGTGATTATTCCCCAGCAGACAGAAGAGGGAAAGGGACATCAGCAGTCCCATCTCATTTGAACTGCAGACTCTTTCCGCTTGCTCAGAGCCTGTATAGAGAGATTTATATTAACAGATATTTTACTGTTGAGCTTTTCAGTTGGGTCAACTTTGCAAGTAATGGGTGCAGGTGCATGTGTTGCATTCTCACAAGTTGACTACGTTTGACGTGTATAGTTTTATGAGAGGCAGGGTAATCACAAAGTGAAATTGAAATGGTCTATCCCCTAAGCTTAAAACATGTACAGCTTATATTTAAATACAGCAACACAGACCTGGTTTTCTTTCTTTTCACATGTAATCGTTCCCATCTTAGTCTTGTCTTTTTAGATCGCACCATAAATTTTCTGGTGTGAAAACATTTTCAAAAACATTTTTTCTGATGGAGCTCTTAGCATATTACACATATTCATTTGTGCAAATTCAGACTGAATAATGACATTTTCTCTTCCACTGGCATGTTTTTAAATCATATTTTAAATTATTTCATCCTTGTACACCATGTACTTTCCAAAAATAAATTCTAGATAAAACTAAACAGTGCAATCTTATCGTTACCACCTACATTTGATATTCAGTGTTCTGCAAAATGCAATATTCTTTGCTCAGTGTGTCAGTAATATGTTTATAAGAGCATATTGCAATCTGAATGTTATTCATATTCAGTATTATATTAATACAGAATATATTGTTTCCATCTCAGTGTTGGAAAAATCAGCATATTTACTAGATTTGTGGAACATTTGCATCAATCAGGATGGTTTTGACTTATTCACACAAATTGGCAAATTCCGCAGTGACTTGCAGGATTCCATAAATAACACCATCGAGAAGAAAGGAGACATCATCTAGAAATGAGTGTAACTACTAATACCTATGTACGACTGTTTGGGCACAGAGGTACTCAAAGCTTAATGTTAGGATGTGCTAACAAGGATGATTCTACAGGCTGTTTGGTAGCTTTAAACTACATGTACAATTAGGATAATTGTTTTGCCCTGGGTTCATTTTAAAACCAACAGTCTTATTGGACCTAAAATTTGAAATATTATCTATGTGACAAAAAAGGATTTTCCCAATTCACTTGTTTATTTTCAGCTGTTAAAGTAGGTGAAATATACATTGAAATATAAAATTTGAAATAATATAAAATAAAAGTGAAAAAACAATTTTAAGCCATAAAAATAATTTGTAACAAATTTTGATATTTCTTTTGAAAAACTTCCATTGGTCCTCCATTTATTTATCTACTAGTTCAATTACTTTATCAGTTCCTGCTTCAGAAACCATAGGCAAATCCAAGTCAATATTATTTTCCCCTCACTATAGACACAAATTTACACACATTTAAAGGGAACCTATAAGTAGTGTAGGCTTAAAGTCTTGAGTACCTCATGTCATGTGTTGGCATAGTTGTCACTTTGTAGTTCCTGAAAGTAGAAGCATGTTCCTTGTGTTGGATTACACTTGGAGATAATGGATCCCTTTTAGGTTTTCTATTAACCCTTTAGGTGCTGGAGTTGTTTGAAGAAAATTTGTAGCTTGGAAGTTGTTGGAGATAAAGGCAGTGAATGAGAAAAATGTTGAATATGAACCTGAGTTTATGATGGGAGTAAATTTATCTCATCTCTTTTGCAAAATGAATGAGAATCACAAATAGCTGAGAAAGTACCTTATCAACAATAAAAACATATTTTGTGTGTGCTTTCTCTGTTATCTGCCCTGTATCACTGACTGAGTGCATTCTTGTCAGCTTCGTAGGTTTTTTCAAACTCGATTATCTTCATGAATTTTGAATAGCCAATTCAAATTAAACAATTCTAACTGAGGTGATGCAATTGTCTAAAAACCATGCATCTCTCAATATTAAGTGTTTATCACTTCATGCAACACTATCCCTCGTTATACAAATAAGTTACTTGAAGATGATTAAAGTAAACATGAATTCATGATTACATGCTTTGCAATTGTACACAAAAAAACTTTAGAAAGAGTAGTCCTTGCCTAATAATGATTGGTTTAGAATCAAATTTTAGCCTTTTAATGACTGAGAATTATAAGAAATGCTGCTGCATTTTATTAATTTTATTTATTGGTTACTGGTTAAAGGAATAAAAAGTACTCAGCAAATTTTAACTCAACAGTAAAGAGATAAACTGTTCAGGGAGTCAGTCCATAGAAGTCAATCCAATACAGTGGCTGCAGATTTCCCTAAAATGAAAGAAGAGCCAAACAAAGAAAAAACTACTCTAAACACATATTTATACGTATCAATCTAATTCTTTCTAAGTCAGATTAATAGTTTAGGTCAAAACAGATTTGTTTGATTCAATAAAGTGGACTGCTCACTATTACAGACCTTCATGTGTTCCTGTTTAGACATTCAAAAAAGCAAGTGGATTAAAAACTAATCTTCAATTACTCTATTATTTTTAAACCCTCAACCAATATGTAACACATTAATTGCTCCATGCAGTCTGTCTTGGCTTTCAGTATTGTTAATAATATCTGCTAACTTGTATGTGTCTAAATATTCATTCTAATTATAATATTAAAGTGACAAGAAACCAAACATGTACAGGATCCCTACTCCCACTGCATGCAAATTAAGGAAATAACTTATATCTTTTATCACTCTGTGTAGAGCATGGTCACTTCTCTCTTTTCTGCTCAAGTTTTGGCATTTTTACAGAGTTGGCTGTTGCTGCGAATTTTTATGAACAATTAAAGTGTTGCATGGAGTCGGTGGCCACATGATGCCAAGACATCCCAGAAATCTGGCTGTCCATCAGACAGCTCGGATGAGCTGCAAAGCTGTTTGTACCACAGATGGCTGATCAGTAGAACTGACTTCCTCTCTTTTTTTCTTTCCTGGCGCTGTCATTGTGTCTCATCACTATAGCCACTTGAGAGCAAGAGTGTATTTCATGTTGTGTTTGTGTGTGTGTGCAAGATGTGTAGTCTGTTTGTTCAGGGGGCTTGGGATGGAAGATGCAGCAGGTAAATGTGAGCATGTTTGTGTGCTGTGAAACTTGAATTGTGTGCGAGAACGTGGTTTGTGTGGCACTTTAAGCTCAGGCATAGTTGTGGACAGTTTTGCACAAAGCACAGAGAGTTTAAAAAACGTAGAGGCTCACTAGGCTGTTGGTGCATGACAGGAAAAGCCACTCAAAGCAATCAGAATTTCCTTACTGTGGGGATCATGTTGAAAAAGGCAGACCCAGAGTTTGGCTGAGTGCTGGATGGATTTCAGAGAAAAGTCCATCTGTCTGCCTCACTCTGTCTTCTCTAGTGGAATTTCACAAAAAACAAAAAAAAAATCATGCCTGAAGATATTTGCTAGCATGGTACATCAACAGAAAATATACTCACTGTATTCAATGCTCTTCATGGTTATGACTGTTATTATTAGGAAAATTATTATAGAAAATTCCTGAATCCATTAAACATAATGCCACACTGCAGAAATTATCATCAGTGATTATAGTGACACTTCCGTGACTTTAATGTAATGTCTGATTGGCACTTGAAGCACTGAAAACAACATTAGCAAAAGTTTCCATCGTTTCCTTTTTCAGATTTACAAGGGCTTTCCTGAAGGCAAACTGCAAACTTGGGACAATGCTGGGAATCCAACTGTTCTTTCCCATCAGCTTGCTCTGTGTCAGTCAACTGAAGCAGGGGCATGGCATGGACACTTCATCAGGTGAGTCTTTAATGAGTGGAGACCAAAATGAGTTTGTGATTCTACTGACTTAAGTAAACTTCAAGATCTTGTAGCTGGCTATGCTGTCCTCTTGTGGCTGAAAACATGACACACAACTGTTAAAAGTGATTGACAAAAAAGACATACTGAGGGATGTTGCGCCCCCCAAATCACGCTCATTTAGTACATTCAACACACACACATTTTCTGTTAAAGAAAATGATGAGCAGTGAGCACAGTGCAGAACTGCAATGCATAAAACATATTTATACTTTGAAAACTTCACTATATGCATCCTAACCCTTGGTGTAACAGTTTTTACATGTATTTTAAAATACATTAAGATAGATCTAACTTCATGTAAGTCTGTTAGACAATTTAGTTTCTACCGTATTTATTCAATTAGTTTCAGTTGTTCAGGCACCTTTAGGATACTTGTGTTTTCATGTTTGGACAATTTTCAAAAGTATTTTATATTTCACATGCTAAATAATGAAATAAATCATTAAGTAAATAAATGAATAAATAAAATACGTAAATTCACACTTTTAAGCCTGACCACTTCATCTTTAAAACTTCAATGACAATGTGTAGAAATGGCGCCCTCTAGTGGTATGATTTAAGCCTGTATAAACCAGGAATTTGCTATTAGGATCATTGTGGTGAGTGCTTGTAACCATTATATATTTATTCAGTTTAGCAGAATGCATCACTAATATGTTCATACATACTGACCTTCCTTTCTTTAACACCATCATTTGCTAAAGCTCTTGGGACTCCTTTATTTGGAAAATATATTCACTTATATTGGCACAGAGAGAATATTTCTAAAGAATAATTGTGTCTTTTTTTCCCCATATAAAATGAAAAAAAAAAGACTTAAAGCTTTTTTAAAATGAAAATAAAGTACTCATATGGAAATTATATATATGAAAAGCAAAATATATTTGTAAAGTATATATAAATATCTAACTCTGGCTTCCTCCCACAGTCCAAAGACATGCATGCTTGATTAACTGGTCACTCTAAATTTTCCCTATAGTGAGTGTGAGCGTGAATGGTGTTTGTCTCTCTGTGTTGGCCCTGGACTGGCGACGTGTCCAGGGTGTACCCTGCCTCTCGTCTGCTAATTGCTGGGATAAGCTCCAGACCCCCGCCACCCTGAATTGGAATAAGCGGTACAGAAAATGAATGAATATCTAGTCACATCACAGGCCTTGCAGTTCTATATTTTTCTTCCCATTATTTCAATCCAAATTTAGACCACAAGCTAAGCAATTATGCAGTATATGCAGTACTGTAGTTTCTTTTAAATTAAGTATTCTATCTAACCTAGCATTCTTGTCGCCATACAAACAGATGCAGAAAGACACAGAGAGAGCCGGGAGGTCATCACCCAACCGCTTGTATCAGAAACTGATCCTGATCAAGACAACAGCCTTGTATACAAAGGTACTGGGAAAGTCTACAGCAATATTTAAGAGAATAAACCATGGTGTTGTTGCTGCAGTATAAAAAATGACAGTGTTTATCGAGTCATCGGAGTCTTGAATTAAAGTGTTGTTGCTTCATCTATCCTTAAGATAATACACTCACTGATAACTTCAATAGCTACCCTTTCAAGTATCAGGTTCAGCTCTTCAGAAATGCCTTAACATTATGTGGCATAAATTCAATAAACTGCTCGAAACATTCTGCAGATGCGCTGACTCCACAGCTCTATATGATCACGCAGTTTCTACAGACTCACAGCAAAATCTTAACTTATGCAAACAAAACAATCCACCACATCACAAAAGTACTCTCTTAGATCTAGATCTGATAACTGTGGAGATCATAAAAAAGTAGATTTTTATGTTCAAGAAAAACCACTACAATATAATCTGAGCTTTGTGACATGAAGCAATGGAGCATTACCCTGCTAAAAACAGCCAGAAGAAGACAGTGATCATAAAATGATTGGCATGCAATAATACTATGGTAAACTGTCTAAATGAGGCTCAATTGAATCTAAAGATGTCACAGTGAGTTCAGAAAAAAGCGGCAATGCTATTACCACCACCAGCCAGAATTGTTGGTATGAGGCAAGTTTTTTTTAGTATAATTTAATACTTTAACGTTAACAAAATTCTGTCCCTATCTGAATGAGGCAATGGAAGTTCATCAGATAAGAAAGCTTATAGGGGGTGTTCCAGGGGTGTTTTCGTTTGGTCCATCTGCCTCAAGATTCTTCAGGTTGTAGATGCTCCTCTGCATATCATGTCATCATATCATTGCTTGTGTATCAAGCAGTTGAAAAGGTGTAACTAATAAAGCAGCCAGCAAAGTACAGTCTACTGTTTCTATTTAGTTTGACTTGCTGTTGCCAATATTCATTCAAGTCTAAACTGTTTATTTTTGCCTCAAAGAAAAGTCTGAAATAAGCCTTCAAAAAGCCACCTGTCACTGTAAAGGTGCTGCCGGGTGTGCTGATTCTGTATTTGTCCTTTGAAGGATACAGCATTGAACCCAAGGAGAATTCTTTATTCCTTATGCTGACAAAGACTGTAACACCACATAATGCCTGCTCAGCTGCTCTGAGCTGCAAGTGCTGTGTCCAAAGCTACACAATTCAATCCTTTCTCCCTTTGCTTTGACATTTTATGGTTAGGGCTGTGACACTGGATGCACCAGGGTGGAACAAATGCGTAACAGCTCTGCTGTCCATTTCAGTTTGTTCTGACCTCTGTACAGAGGAAATACCAACAAAATATGTTTTCTATCTTTCCATTTTTTTCTCTCCAGACAAAAAAGCCTTTATTTCAGATTTGAAATCTGTGTAGCCCAGCCAGGCGTCATTTGAAAACATGTCCAAGTCTTAATGACTGATATGACATCCAGGTCCCTGCCAATGTGCCAATTTGGAGGGATACTGAGAAAAGCAGAAGGTATGACTATTGCACCAGTTTCTATGTCTGTTATGTGAAAGGGGGGGGGGGGTTGTCTTGCATTTTGCAGGAATACTTTGTATGATCTGGAGAATTTGCTGGGGTAAGTGTTGACAAATAAGCCAAGATACACACAAGAAATGAAAAAAAGTCAAGAAGTTGTCAGACGCAGTGGTGAGAGTGAAGAATCGGTACAGAAAATGGAGAAAAATAATATAAAAGGAGCAAATAATATCAGTGATGTGTTTCATGCTCAGTTATCCACATGATTCAAACAATCCTCTCCTCCAGCATCCTGGTGTCAGGTATGGAGAGATTATTCCAGTAACAGCTTTTAAAACCTGTCTGTTTTTCATGGGCAACACTATCATCAGTGACTAATAGACCAGCCAAGGCCAGGTTTTTCCTCTGAGGAGATTCCAAATGATTTATTTTTTCATAAATATTTTTTCAGATTTGGTTTTTGCTCTTTTTGAAGACATTTCACACCTGGCTCTGAACCAACTGGATTGCTACTCTGGAATGAAATAAATGAATATAAATAGCTCCCAGTGCTTGGCACTGTCTCTTAAAATCCATGCCATTTTATTTTCTGTGTTGCCATGAAGATGTGCATGTCTTTTGTGTCCATTTTTTTCACCATCTGTTCCTGGAAATACTACTTGGAGATTGTTTTTTTTTCTACAAACAAAAAAACCTGCTATTTGTCGAAGGAACAATGCCTAAAGAAAGAGCTCCATATGTGGACCCTTAGGCTTTTGTTTGTGCTTAAAGCCTACTGTGATAGAAGGCAACTTATACCCTAAATGAGACTTATTATGTAGTCATTCCTCAACCAAGATTTCATTGTCCTCTGCAGTATGATTGTACTCTTACTGTCACTCTTTCTCAGTCAAACTGTAGAGACATATCATGAGGATAAGATTTACTTGGAAGAAAAGAAAGAAAATCTGGACAAACTGTCCCCACTGAGAAAATAGGAGAGAAAAATATAAATAATGAGCAGGCAAGAATAAAAATGGGGGAAACATTGAGAATATGGCAAAACTGTTGTCATATTGTGTTACCATTATGCTGCTGGAAACATGATGAACTGGGTATAGAAATGGACAAAAAAATGCAAAAAAAAAAGTTGAGGAAAGTGAAAGGTTATTTTGAATGGAAATTAAGAAATTAAGTGCACATGTTTTAAAAAGGCAGATAGGGGTTCATGTTGAGATTGAAATGCCTCATCTTTCACTAATAATTTACCAACTGTGGTGCCTTGGCTTTTAGAGCTCACTGCATTCAGCAGAGCCAGCAGTAGTCAACAATAAGCAATTATAGGATTTGAGGCTACAGGGCAGTGAGGGCAGAGAAATTAAACTTTGCTTGGTCTAAATGTGAGTCAAGAGCCCAAAAACATCAGTTCTTCCTCTTGGTGTGCAAGTGAGTTTGGATTAGTCTAAATCTAGAACTGTTGTCCCTTTTAATACCAGTTGGAGTTGTATTATTCACCTGTACAACAAGGTATAACTAATGAGGATAGTGCTTCTGTGGAATGAACAGCACAGCTAAACATGCGGTTTGTGCCCTCCAAAAATGTGTGTCAGTCACAAATGTATGACAAGCACCTAACTGATAGACAGACATAACCAAATGATTTTTGGAGCCAGTGGTGATCTCATATCTCCAGAATCTGGGATATAACTCCATCCTCCAGGATGACAACCCTCTCCACCATAGAGCCAGGATCATCACAGACTACCTCTATAATTTGGGAGTGGAGAGTATGGGATGGCCTGAGTTCAGACCTCAACCAAATGAACCTTTATGGGATCAGCTTGGATTTCCTGTAAATGCTAGAGTGACCAACTCTACAGCAAAACGTTGGTTGAGGAGTGGGATGTTACTTCTACATTTAGCTGTGTTGCTCAGTCCACAGAAGCACAATCCTTACAAGTTATACCTCTTCATACTTTTTTGAACAGGTGACTAATAATCAGGCTTTTCAACAATATATTTTAAAACACCAATTGGTATTATTAAAGGGGGAGAATTATTTAACCAAGCCAAATTGTCCCCATTTGTGGTAGGTTTACTGTCGGTACATCTGTAAATCCATCTGCCTGTTTAATTCTGGGGCTTTGAAAATCTAATTGTTTATTGGGCAGCTGAAGCACAATAAACCGTCACCTTAAATGTTTAAAAATAATTTCAACCTATAATCAGAACCTACACAAACACTTTCAACGGCAGTATTTTTTTTTATTTTAATTTTATTTTTTGCTGCTTTGGGTACAGAAAACGTGAAAAAAGAAACTCTTTCACACTAGACTGTGATGACGCCTTACGGCCAGCAGGGGGAGCGCTGACCCGCTCAGACAACAAAGACATTCTGAGGATCATCAATTAAAGATACACTGCTACACTGCAAGCTGGCTACTAAGTTCATGGAGTGAGATTATTAGGTAATCCAAAATTCATTAAATGTAAGTACAATATTATGTAAACAGGACGATTATTACGTCAAAATGGTATTAGAATAAGACTCACTAGGCTACATTTGGTGTGTGTGGAGGAGTTAGGGTCTGAAGAAAACACCGTCCTACTGAAGCACCGTGCAGATCATTAAGAATTCAGCACTTTCTGATACCTGCCCGTCATTTGTAGCTCAAATAAATACGCAGTTCACGTCTCTCTCTTGATAGCAGGCGAAGACCAGAATAAATCATTCATCAAGGTCACGTTATGCTCACTTTCAATAGGCACACTTTGAAATATTAAGTAAGTTTTAGTTGGAAAGTCTGAATTTCAAAAGGGGGTCTTTTTTGAGGTAACCCATTTGATTGCCAAATGATGGACACTGAAAACAAATGATTTAATTGGCGTCTACTTCATATTCCACAACATGCTGCTGATCATTAAACTAAATACTAATGCCAGCCAACTCGATGTCAAGGCACTTTGTCATTTAGGGTAGAGAATCTATAGGAATGTGTCATAGTTTGCGATATTTATTCATAGTTTTTGTTGGGATTGCTTGGTTTATATAAATAGCCTTGTTTTAAATAATAAAAAAAAAAAACTTCAAGCAAAGCATATTGGAGTCTTTCGTATCTTTGCGCGGTTAAATGGTGCCTGAGCCGCAGGAATCTCCTCAGCACAACAGAAAAGCCTCTGACTAGGAAGGAAAAACCAAACCAGCTTTGAGCGCAGAGACGCACGGCGCCTCATCCAACGAGCGCCAGCCCCACGAAACCGGGGTAACGCTGCACATTTAAACCATTAAAGTGGCTGCAGCTGAACGCTTCCCTTCCTTTCTGTCGTCGCTCCCTCCCAGAAGTGGAAATACATCTCATCACCGATGAATTCAGAGAAGTTATCAGCGTTTGGAAGAGAGGTGTTTGACAGGGGGAGCGGAGAAGAGCCATGTGCCGTTGAGTGGAGTATCCCGCAACGATGTCTCCGACTGATTTGAACTTTGATTCAAAGAGATATTCAGTCTCCAAGAAGTTCTGAAGAGAACTGACTGTGTATCTGGGTAATTTGCGGAGTTTAAGAAGTCTCCTCCACCCTGATAATCGGTTCTGCTGTTGAAGTTGCAGACTAATTTAGATGAAATAGACAAACTGCAAGAAAAAAAGGAAAAGAAAAGAAAACCTGACTGGATTAAGACCGTTTCCAGCTGCTCTCAGAGATGCCTGCCTGTTTTACAAGAATTTACTTTCTGCTGGCTCTGCTACAAATTTGTTCAGGTATGAACTGCTTAATGCATATCTTCACTCATGTTTGGGGAATAGAGGTGTTTCCAAATGTTGGTTTCAGGGCTTCACTTGCAGAAAGATGATGGAACAAAGAGAGAAGTAAAATGGGATGATGGATTTTCTAAGTCTGGGAAGCATGCGGGTATTTCGGTCACCTTTCCTCGGTGTAGCCAGCAGTACCAGTGTGTGGCCCCTGACCCATGCTGCTTGCTGCCTAGTTGCTGAGAGTGAGCCATCTATCTGCAGTTGATCCCCTGCTGTTATAGTCCTAGTGTGTACTTTTTAAAGGAATTCTTAACAAATCTTTCAAAAATCCATTAAGTATGGGTGTGTGAATGGAAAATATGTAAAAATATTTTGATGATGGGATTTCCAATTTGCAAATTTGCAGTCACTGCATGTTTGGGAAGCAGAAATCATTAAACATCATCTTACTGGGAGAAATTTCAAACAGAGAAAAGGCTTTGGATTACACTTGACTGCAAAACCAGCAGGGTTTTGTGTTTTGTTGTATTAAACACACATACCCATTGAGAATTAATGGGTATGTCCACACATCTGAACCATACCGTATATGTTTATTCGTTATTATGTATGATGCTATGTATTTCCGAATGCACCTCTTCTTCCAACCCAATGAACTCCTGTTCTTGAAATTTCAAAGAGTCCCTTACATTTCCTGCTGCTACTATTCCTGTTCAGTCTTCATGACAATGACAGCTGTCAGTAACATTAACAATGGACATAGATAGACTAAACATTATGTCTTAGGCACTTTAGCCTTCATAGGAATCTGACACTGAATGATGGCTTTATATAGTGTGCATCATCTTTTTTTTACCTTGACAGCACAGAGAAAGATTTTCCCTTGTGAAAACTGGATACATTTTTTTCACAAACTTCAAATACCAGATGGTGAACAGATCCTTGAGCTAGTGAGCAACACCTTATGATATTGACATATCATGCAAAGCTTGATTTATGTGACAATTTCCAAACCAGAGACGAGGTGCCAAAAGCTCTTCCTCTCATCCTGGATCAAAACAAAACCCAATAATGGTAACATGTGGTCCCAATGCAGCATTTGACCAACTTTTCCCCTCAATATCAGTGGCAACAAAAAACAGAGTAATTATTGATTTTTCTCATCAAAACCTAACACACATTTTCCATGTGTTGTTTTTTAAAGTTTCCAACTGACAAATTTTGGAATCAATCCAGGAAATATTGTGTCTATAAGGATGGTCATTCACAATGTTGATTTGCACATGAAATTGCAGCACAGGCTCCTGTTTCTCATCTTCTTTCCCTCAAGCCACCGCAGTAAACTGGAAGATGAAAGTTGAAAGTTGAAAGTTTTCTACATGTTGTATGATTTCCTTCCACAGCATTAACATAAAACATGAACATAAAATTAACTCCTTTCTAGAATTTCACATATTTAAATGTATTTAATGCTCTTCTTGGCCACAAAAAAAAGAAAAAGAAAAAGAAAAAAAGAAGCCAAACGATTGATGCATTTGGCCAGACTCTTGGCAAATATTCACTGACTGAGTAGAAATGGGTTTTGAAGTGTGGAGTACATCTAAAAAGCCTTTTTTTGGACTAGTGGGCGTATGTATTTAGCATAGAATGGTAGATTTGGGAAGTCTATGGCTACCAAAGCAGCCAGCTTTATAAGTTTGTCCTTTAAAGTGATCTTAAACCTATTTTAATCAATGTCAATACTCTTCTCTTTTTTGTCTCTTGTAAATGTATACAAACATTTCAAGCTCCTAAAGCTGTGATCTTACAAGACTTCAGAAACCTGAAACTCTCCCCAGTTGAGGGTGTATTCTGAATAATAAATCTGTCAATGGTAATTGGATGACATGTTGTAATCTAAAAGATGGTCATTAAAAGCATATGCTTGTGTCAAGACCACTTTTCACCCCCCTCATCCTGTAGATTTTAATTATGCATCCCAAGAGTGGTATCTTGTGTCTAGCTTAGCCAGTCAATGTGTACTGTTTAATGGTCTGCAAATACTGACTGAAAAGAGAATGACAAAAAGTATTGGAATGACCCATTTTAGCATTCTTTGTAATGATGATTGTTTCACTTTCAACTTTTGGTACTGTTTTGTACTATTATTTGAATGAAAGCCGAATATTTACATCTACAATGTATACTAAATCCAGAACCATCATACTTATTGTCATAACTAAGCTAATAGGCTAACTAATCCAATTACAATAGAATTAAGCAACCAAAGTCCTCTGAGGCTTATTTCACCTTCTCATCCATGCGTTATCAGCAGAGAGAGAGGTAGAAGAGAGGCTCAGAGACCACAAGAACACAGCCTAATTCCATCACTGGTGTGAGCAGCAACCCCACTGGGAAAACTTTAACTGAGACATCTGGCTTGTCTGCTGGAGTCAGATGTACACAGGTCAGGGTTCACATGTACCTACTCATGCTGTTTTGGGGACTAACACTCATGACCGCAAGAGGTTGACTGTTGTGACTCTAAACGCTGTGCAGCACTTGCTACCGATTGCTGGACCTTAAGTAAGGCAGTTTGATTGGGAGAAGCTGGCTTGTTGTGTCAAAGTCTACGTTAACAAGGCTCCCTGTGGTCTGTGTGATGGTGACAGTGATGAGCTGGTTCCCACTACTAATGAGGATTTGGCTGACAAGACATCTTTGAAAACCAGTTCTTTTTATTATTGGATGAAATTGTCAAAAAACCTTCTGCTATCCCATGGGAATAGAGCAATTATAAGTCTCTGGGCATCTGCTTGTTTGGGAAGCAACTCCGCATTATTGTTCATATGTAAGGTCCTCTACATTCATGCAGCTCTGTATTTACCAAAGTGTGATGGCAACTTAGATATGTCTGATTTTAAAGTTTGAAGCATCACATTTTTTCTGTCCCTGGTATCTGAGGATTTTATTAAACTCTTTCTGCAGAATATACATTTTCATTTTCAAAGTTGAGTCAAACAAACACCATGAAGGTTAAGTGATACTTTTGTTGTTATTCAAAGCATCCATGAAGACAGACTTAGTAAAAAATGAGGTCATGCTAAATGAATGTTGTAAGACATTATTTGCACATGAGAACTTTGCCCAGTAGGAGCTGTTGAAGCAGAATAACTTAGACTGCATCTCCCCCTTTCAAACCCCTGCAGATGTTGGTGGAATTGTTTGGTTCGGCATGAATGTGCATGAATGCATATGCAATGGTGTTAGTGTAAGCTTGTTTTTAATGAGTGTTTTCCGATTGTCTGCTGAAAGCTGTGATTCATGATTGCTTCCCTTGTTTACTCGCCACTTTCCTCTGGAGCTGTGAGTGTGGTTGCTAACCTAGGGAGAATTAAGTTACCGGGAGCTTTGACAAGTGCCTGTGGGCCTGGAGTTCACAGGTCATCACATCTTCACAAAGACACACACACATATGCGCAGGCACGCACTCACATAAGCCTCGTGTACACGCACAAGTCTTCATTTTGTGGGGGATCAATTCACAGCCTGCCATCCCCACAGAGGTAGCAGACTCCTTGCCTGAAGGATACTCCCCACATCTCTACTCCCTCCTCCAACCTTCTCTCCTCATTTCTGAAAAGAAGCATCACAGCTTGGTTCATTGTTCAAATTTCAGTTATTTAGACAGCCAAAACTTGGACTGCTGTGCTCAATTTCCTTGCAAAAAGCCCTGTCAAGACAACCCTGACTTGGGAAGTAACAGCTCTGCTCATGCGGAGAAAAAAAAAAAGTCTAATCTGAGAAATTCTCATGAGTTTGTGTTTTTTTCTGGGTTGTTTGTACTCCATTGTCTTGGTTTCCTGTTCTGAGGTCAGTGTCCAGCTAAGTCTCTTTGCTAACGCACTTGAGATAATTACTTCTGTAAATAAATCTGGTCTCCATAGATCTTGAGGTTTTATAAGAAATAGTGACATTCCGCAGTTGAAATATGTGGTTGATATGCAAATGCATGTGGTGTAATCCAAGACAGGCTAAGGCAGGCTCATCTTTTAAAGAGCGACCACAAGAGTGAAGTGAAAATGTTTTGCAATGCTTTAACTTATCTTTATGTGCTAGCAATAGCTGAAGTGGTGCTGTGGTTGCCATACCTCTAAAGACAATGCCATACTCCTCAAGGATTTGGGCTTGACAGTAATTGATGGAATTAATATTTAGAAAAGGTAGCTGTAAAGGTCACAGTCTTGACTTCAGGGATGCCTCTTGAGCTTACCTCTGTGAGTCATCTCCTCTTCGACCAGGCGGCTAATAATCAATAGAATCAATTATACTTTTTAGTTCCTTTTGCGCTCATGCTCAGATAGATGTGGAAAATGCTCTTTCACCCCAGCGCTGACTGTTGAACCTCAGATCAGCTAAAATAAGAACAAAGAATGCATGCAAGTTCTGAGAGAGCACATTAGCAGTGCACATTATCCCTTTGCCACTTCCTCAATCCTTCTCATCTTTCTCCTTCATTTGTCTCCTGTCGTTACTGACAGGGTTCAAAGCACTCACTGCAGCATAAAGAACCATTTCCCATCAGAGCACATCTCACAGAAGAGCCCAAAACATGCATAAATTGCTTTAATTAGCACTTCTATTATTAGATAGCATTTGAAATGTTATGCTTTTGGATGAAATTCAAAAATAGATAAACCTGTAATAAGGCAAGAGTCCCTGTGCAGTATTGTAGCTAAATACAATATCCAATGTACCTGGGATGTTAGCACACACTCTTTCCATCACACTGAAAAGTCTCATCTAATAAATAAAACTACCGATTGACGAACAGAACTGTAGATTTGATTTGATTTGATTTAGCATCCTGCAAATGGAAGGAAGAGTAAACAATGGGTTGTAATATGATCTAGAGATCAGATGTTGTGTTTTTATTTTATTGTTTAAAATATTTAGTCAATGTTCTTTTACAGAGATGGGTTCTAAAATCTGCCATTGCATGCCTTGGATGAGTAGTTAAGATGAGCTTGTCAGAATGAATATTTTCCCAACATAGGCGTAACTACAGATGATACAAGTGTCAGTACAATAAATGGAACTGAGGTGCTGTTTGCTGATGCTAGAATATTGCCATTTTATGATTTTATAACATTTACTTGAAACTCATATAATGAAATACATTTTTACAGCCTTAATCAGAACAACCAACTGCACCTTTTTTTTCTTTTCTAGTCACATCCTTGCTCGTCTTCAGTCAGTGAAAAGAGCAGGAAGACCACAAGGCTAGTTTAAGCACCATGCCCTTAGGACTGACTGACCTTGTTACAGTGAATGGTCCATATAACATTATACTCATTAGACAGGATTCAAAGTTGAATGCAGTTTTTTCAAGGATCTTGAGCTTTTTGACAGTAAGCTTCATTAGCTAGTTGAAGGGTATGTGGAGCAGGGAAGCCAAAGCCCACTACTATCCAGGAACTTTTACATGTATCCCTTCTCCAACACACCTGAATCAAGTGGCTGAATTCTCTCATGTGCATGTCATTCAGCTCTGCAGATGCCTGGTATATAGCCATTAATTTGATTTGGTGTGTTGGAGAAATGATGTATCTAAAAGTTGCTGGATAGGAGCTAGAAGACTGGACCTGGTCACCCCTGTTGGGGAGGAAATGTGACTTCTGCAGGACAAAGCATGGTTTTTATGTTGAAAACACACGTGGTGTATGGCTTAATATGGCTTAACTGTATGGTTGTTACAGTTTTTAATGGTTTCGATTACTTTTTAAATGAATGATTATGATGATTATGGTTGTTTATAACGATCAACTTTTTTGGAAATACCATGCCCTGTCTTAGATCTTCATGTGTAAAAAATGGGTATTAATCATGCATCATGCGTTTAAAAAAAAAATCCCTTATTTGAATGACACAATGCTAAAAGTAATCTTTATTTGAAATAATAAATGTACCACTTTTACAACTTTTACAAGTTTTTGTTCAGTTGTGCAAGTTTTTTTTGTTATCAAAAGAAAGTGTCTCAAATGCAACTCTTTCACTCGCAGGGCCTGACTGGGAAGAAGGTGGCACATGTAAATGAGACCTTTTTTTTTATTAAAAGGGTCTAAATTTCAGGAAATATCTGCTAATTACAATAACGTCTCTTGAAATCATTTGCCTCTTATCCAAAAGGCTTCTTCAGTTCTAAGCTGACTGGTGAGGAGTTCCAGGCTTGCTTTCCTGCCTGAAAAATGTGATGTGTTTTGGTCACACATTAGATGTTAGTCAGGCAAATAAGCAACTCACAGGTGGCAAATGAAAGAAAAAAAATGTGATGAAATGAAACGTTAAGACAAATATTTAAAAGGTAGCAATTGTGAACAGAATCATTTAGTCTTGTTGATGAATTTTGAAGTTTCCTTCCAGATTTAAACTTGAATAATAAAAGGAATAAAAGGAAGATAGTTACCTGGAAACTATAAATGAATTCCCTCTTACTTTTCTTGTCCTGCCCTAATTTTACACCTCACTTAAAAACACATAAGTATGAGTCTTGATTACCATTACCCCATAGCATTAGGGATTTTAAACTTTTCCATTTGCTGATTTGCCTATAGAGTGTTTGCACTGTAAAGAATGAATCATGTGGTAAAAAAAAAAAAGAGAGCAGGGTTTGAAAATAATGCCTGATGTTGATTAAATAACAAGAAAGCAACAAAGTGAAGGCAAGGAGAGCACCGAGGTGTTTGGGACAGGGGAGCACGGCAGTGACATCTGCAGGCTTTCGTCAGTGTGCTGTGAAATCCAGACATAATTGTATTTATGCTGCAAACTGATATGAACACAGAGAGAAAATGAAACTTCAGTTAGGCATTGATCATACCGTGTGTTCTAATTTTCTGTAATTTTCCACAGCAATAGAAGCTAACTGAGCAGATTAAAGCTTCTCAACAAAAGTACCTGCAATGATTTGCTCACTTCAAACAGCTGCTTTATAGGAGATTGGTATCCATGTTGACAATAGACAGATTTTATTAAGCTCCTTTAATTCATTATATCCTCCATAAACACTTTTCTCCTTATTTAACAGATCTACTGCATTTATATTAAAAAGAAAATAGAAGCTCTCTTCATCGTGCAGAGAGTAACAGCTCACTGGTTTGATACTATTCGAACGCACAAAGAAACAGTTTACCTAACAGATATCGTGAAAGCTGCTTCATCCATAAACCTGAACCTGAAAAATTCATACAGCGATGCAAACAAGCTGGGCTATAGCCATATACCTTATGTCAACGAACAACCGTCGAACCTGTGCCAACATGTGTGATCAGCAGCATCACAGATGGAGCCAAATAAAAAGCTGTTCATACAGATAAACAGATAAATCCTCTAGTTACTAGAGCACCGCATGAGCATTTTTAATCACCTTCTCAAAATCTATTGAAAAGTGTAGTGTTGGGTGAGCTGTTATTTTTGTAAAAGGGGGGAGGGGGCACATGTCTTTTCTGGCTAAAACCAATTGAAATGGAATTTGCCAATAACACAACGCAAATGAGAAGTGGAAGTGATTGACGTTAGCAGGTTTGCTGTAAAAAGAAAAAAAGTAAAGGTCAGAATATATTATGCTGTTTCAGAAATGACTATTGATGTTCTAAACAGGTGCTTTTGAAAGAATGGCATGGGATAAAATATGCACTGCATTTGCAAATGAAGCTCATTGCTGTAATAGAAAAGTAAAAAAAAAAAGACAACACCCATTTCCCCTAAATTTCGTATATTTAATTAGTGTAACAAACACTAGTATGAAGGCAGTGCTTTTATGAAGGAATTAAAGTGACATCAGCACCACCCGTAACAGCAACAGAAACAGCTGTGTTTTGATAAGAGTTCTCAGGCTTGAATACTGCCAGACAGTCACCCGCTCCTTTGTAAAACAGACAGCCACCCCGAGATTTAAAACTGTGTCTTTGAATGCAAACACTGTACAAGTTTTCATCATCACGTCAACTATCATGTCGATATTTATATGTATTTTAAATAAGCAAAACACCACACTTCTGTAATTCTGTTTAAACATTTTACTCTTTTTTCAAACAGACGTATAGGTTCATTTGTGCTTTTATGTGACACACACCTGTAGAGTAAGGCCAATAATATGTGTTTTGAAAAAAACAACAACATATGGGTGGTTATCAAGGTTTGCATATTTTGCTTTTTTTTAAAGCTTTCTTTGCGTACCTCAGAAATTAACGCTAAATGTTCACAAGCTGCAATAAGTAACCAGTAGGGGCACTATCGTGACCAATATGACCAGATGTAATGTTATGGGGTTGACAGTGATAAAAACGAGTTAAAGTTTCAGTACAGACAGTGTTTGGTTTACAGACCTTTTTTTCTGCTTTAATCTCAAAATGAACTAAATACTAACTTCATCCATTGTTGCCATGCTTGTCATTTATTTTACTCCCTACAAATTCAGCAACTCTATTCTGTTTTCTAATGTGTACCCTCGTAGAGTCCAGTAACAAGCGTCGTACACAAGCAGGTATGTGAACAATTATGCTCAGCCTGCACAAATGGGAGGTTAAAAAAAGTACGGTATATTTTTGGCCTAAGAAAAGAGATTTTAAATCCTTCTTTAAGAACAACCGCACGCCTGATGTCTAACTCCACTGCCACATCTTTAAAGCTACAACTACTTACTTTCCACCAGTTAAAACTGATAAACATTGACTTGGTGATTCCTCCACAGATTGTAGGCTGGTTCTATATGAAATTATATTCATGCCCATTATATGTATGAAAATACATGACTTTATTTTTATGCATTTGCAAATATTATTCATCCTGCATTAAGACTGTTACTAAGGACAGGTATTAGCTTTATGACCTGTTGGTCTCCTTGGTAACTAAGATAGCTGGATGTTAGTATTTTATGGTGTGTTGTGCTATAGGAACCAGTTTTTATTGCTTTAGCTAACATACTTTTTAATTGAAACATTTAATAAAACATACTTATATCCTTGTTGCTGATGGTAATTTAAAAGGATTCTCCAGGGTGTGGTAAAGAGTGAGAGAGATGCTGGTATCTGTGTAAAAAATATTTAGCTTTTTTCCCCTACAAAGTATTATCTACTGTTTGTGCATATGTCATCTGGTAAAAGGTGCAAAAAAATAAAAAGATTGCTGTAGTTATATGCATGTTTTCTAGAAATCTAAAATAGCAGTCATTTACCAAGGTAATTAGATTGATGTGTGTTTATTTTGTGATATATTTTTTGGACACGAGCAATTCATGCATGTGTGTGCTTCTGCATGTACACATGTATGGAATGCGACTTAGCTGAACAGATTTTGTATCTCTTCAGAGCTCTGGGCAAAGTCTCTTCTTGTGATATGCCAGTCCACATCTGGGCTTCCTCTGCTAGCGGCACAGTTAAGACCAAAACAAATGTAGCTCATGCGGACATGCACATGTGACATGTAATGACCCAGCATTAAGTTGTAATTATTAATCAAGTATTGATTTAGTTACTTCAGCATAGAAAGTATAAAATAACATTTTCACAACTCATAAGCCACAAAGGAAATGAACCGAACATGATAATGTACAGATGGTCAAGCATCCGATGCATTATACTCTCAATTTAGCTGATTATACTAAAAACGTTGACTACATTGCAGATTAAATGATGGGAAGATGTGGCATGAAAATGGCACTTATACTGTTATTAACACTTTTCTAAATATTACCGTGTCAAATCAGTACCTGCAAGAGCAATTCTTTGTGGGTTTTTACTTCTTTCTTTCTTTCTTTCTTTCTTTCTTTCTTTCTTTCTTTCTTTCTTTCTTTCTTTCTTTCTTTCTTTCTTT
>JAOXYM010000016.1:5458772-5486944 GCA_028567055.1 Leptatherina wallacei | reverse complement strand
TATATCTTAGGGAGAGAGAGAAGGAGTGAAACAGAAATAGGTGGTTTGTGTATGTGAACAAGCTTGGAATCAGTGTTGTGTGTGAACTTGAGCTGGGGGGTTTGGAGAGAGATGAATGGAATAGATATACAGAGGCATTTGAGTTGTATACCTGGGACTCATTAGGGAGGTTTGCTTTGTCCTCAGCCTTGCTGGTATTCTTTTTTTCTTTTTTTACACAGTTTATTTGAGGGGAGTATAGGTGATTGACATCTCTGTGGTGTATCAGGGATTAGAGGTCATTTTGTGGTTGTTAGTGTTGGTATAATTGGAAGTATCGATTCGTATTTCTACAGCTTATTTAGAGGTTGTAAAATTGGCCTCTAATAGTAAAGAGAAATATGACACGTGTATAGGATGGAGTTACTTTTTTTTCTGGACGGACATCCACAGCAATCAGAGTGATGTTTAATATACCACAGTACAACATTCACAGTTTGTATGATCCCCCCCCCAACTAAGTTATTTATATGGTCTTTCAGAAAGTATGCAAAATTTGTGATATACTGTATGCATTTCTTATAGGAACCGTTTCAATACTAAGGATTTAAGTCCGTAAAATGAGCACAAAACATTGCGTCAATGTAACCAAAGATAATGCTTTAATCCCATTACAGTTTAGCTTTGCAGCTTTTCTCCAATGCTGTATATATTTATGTCATGCATACATTTTTGACTGTCAGGCATGTTTTCAAAGATATTGCTTCCAGAGGATTTCTCATGTCAGTGCTGTCTTCTAATTTACGGTGCCTCCGGGGGGGTTCCAACTCCTGAAACAAAAGATAAACAGTTTATGAGGGCATGTGTTTGTCTTGTAATTATATTTCCAAAGTGGATTATTGTTAATTTAAGGCACTTGCTCAGCAATAAGAATGTTCCACATCTAATTCCTTTTAGATTAGTCCTTTTTATATCATGGAGGGATTATTTGATGGATTTCATTGTGACTCTTTTGTCTTCTAATGACATGTACAGTAGGCATACAGCTGGTTTAGCGCTAAAGAGGATGCTTCACTTTTTGTGTGCTGTTCTTTCCTTCTAGGGTCTCGTCTTCGCCAGGAAGACTTTCCTCCCCGCATTGTGGAGCACCCCTCTGACCTCATCGTATCCAAAGGGGAGCCAGCCACACTAAACTGTAAGGCAGAGGGCCGTCCGACCCCAACGGTGGAATGGTACAAAGATGGAGAGCGTGTCGAGACAGACCGCGACAATCCACGCTCCCATCGTATGCTGCTCCCAAGTGGATCGCTCTTCTTTCTACGCATCATTCATGGACGCCGAAGCAAGCCAGATGATGGCAGCTATGTGTGCGTGGCTCGAAACTATCTGGGCCAGGCGATCAGTCACAATGCATCGCTGGAAGTAGCTAGTAAGTTCTGCAGTGTGACTTAGCATGTTAATGCTGATTATCCTGTTAACACCAATGCACCACACATAACACAAGCAGAGTGTAGGCATTAGAAAAAAATCTAATCTGAGATTCTTTTCTGTATGTAGTTCCAATGTGGGTTCTTTTTTTTCTAGTTGAGAGACAGGTGTCAGACTTGCAGCAGCTGTGTCTGCATCAGTCGGTTAAACAATAGCTGAGTGTGCTGCAACAGGTGACAGTTTTGCTGAATCGTAGCCTTGCAAGTGTCAAGTGTTGGGTGTTGCTGGTTAAACAACTTTTTTTTACTGCAGAATGTCTCAGACAGGAATCCATCAGGTTGCATGCAACAACACATATGTGTGGTGTGTGTTAGCTAGAGTGATGGAGTGAAGCCTGTGCTGAGGGCAAAGAGCAAAGGTCAGGTCTTAACAACCATCAGAAGAAGGTAAATGCAGATGGTGTGTGAATCCCTAGAGGGCACAGGTTTTACAAATCTAAAAACACAGCAATCAGTCTGGATAACTACGTTTGTAAAGATTGTACTGATTGAAGGAGGTGTTGGTGACAAGGATTAACAACCAAAGCCACGCCCACTCAGTGCATACCTCCCCATTGTTTATGCTGTCAAGCCTCTGCCCTGTACAGCTGTGTCAGCCTGCAGTGATCTCTCCAGGGCTTGCGTCAAGGTTTTTGAATTGTAATACCCCTCCAGTATCAGTTTTACCTTTTGAATTATAATGAAGGAGATGGTCAGATGGTGTTGTGGCAATGCTAGATCAGCAATTCTAGCATAAGAAGCTAAGCCCTCTAGGGAAAGAGTTTATTACTTGTAGTTCACTAAATTTACTGCCAGGTTTTAAGGTCGACGGGAACACAGAGAAGACTTGTTGAAGCTGCCTGGATGAATTATGTTTCCTTACTTCATCCCTCAGAGGTCGCACAGATTCATGGGTCACCCTGGGGCTAGATGGTAAAACAGAACCGCCTTTGGCAAAGATCTGCTGAGGTGAAGAGAACTGAGGAGCTGGGGAGTGGTAAAAGGACAATTTACCTTACTTGTGGATGGATGTATTAAATCCTTTGTTTAGTCCTGTAAAGGTGATGATGTTTTTGGTTTAGTGCTGTTATTACTTAAAGGTTAATTTGACATTAGAGAAGCTATCCTACTCTGGTTACAAACTGGTTACAGTTAAAATCATACGTACGTATAGTGGAATGAAGCTTTAAAAATAATATTGATTATAAAGAGGTTTTTCATTTTTTATCGTCCTTTTTTAGTCACCAAACATCAACAGCAATATCACTATCATAATACTGAAGGGACTACATGCTACAGTAGGTACACTATTCTATATATGGATTTGCAGATTTGGGGTATATTACATTTCTGACTTCGATCTGTCATTCAGGGAGAGGTATGTTTGAAATGAACTGTTCTAATTTAATTTAGACATTGAGTGTTGGAGGGATACATGACACTAAGTGAGGTATAACACATGAAGTCAGAGTTTTCTTACTACAACATGCAATTTTGTCATGACAATTTGAATTAGCCTGAAATAGAAGCAGTTTAGAATATCACTTTCTACATTTTAAGACTTGAAATGTGGCTCAAAAGGCTGCAAAGAACATTAGACATACTTTTTTTCAGTCACATTTAGGATATAGCTGCATGCCTTCTAGAGTTTTGGCATGGGTCCTATTTTGGCCTCATGAAATGAAATGCTTGAATGCTTTCAAACACTTAGGTTGCAAACCAAATTGCAATCTCAATATTGAGTAGAAAAAAATGCTTTTTTTCTCCCATATCATTCAGGGCTATTATCCATTATGATTATGATAATAAATGACTTTCAGTTAATATCAGCAACTATGTATGACTGGTCTGAAATTACAGGTGGGCAACTTTCATGTCTTCACTTTGTGGTCATTAATGGCATGTTGTGTTAAAACTGATCGTGTAGACTCTGTTGTGCTGAGGCAGCACAGCAGCAAACAGGTTGTTTATATGAATATAAACATGCAGCCGCAGCACAGCAGGTTAGCTGGTCGTGCACCACTTTGATCAACAACTGCTGATTTTCATGACATTTTGAATGAATATTAATGCTTTCAATGCATCTTACAGTCTTTGATGATCCAACTTTCTTTCCAGCAACACCACGTCACATGATCCCATAGCAGAATTTGTAACGGCAACTTTAGTCCGCAACGGAAAATGTTGCATTTTCACAAAAGAGGCTCAAATATTGTACTGGAACTATGTTTCTCACTTTCATGTCTTTATGTCCGTACAGAGATACAGCTTACATGAAAAGGTTTTTAGTTTAGATTAATTTAATTCAGGGATAGTGCTAATTCATTAAGCACAAACATGAAACATTAAACATTAAAAATGCCAGAATAAACTAACAGGCTATTTTTATTATCGGAAATCCGCCAAACCTAGATCTTATTAAAAAAACAATCAATATACTGAAATAAAACATAAAAGAAAATAATTAACACGTAACCACTATGAACAATATAACATCATAATACACAACTGTAAAAGCTTATCAATACAGCAAATACAAAGAGCAAAACACAAATCAATAAGGCGAACATGTATATATAAGTCTCAGTCATCCACTTTCATAAGCACTTTGTAAGGATGCATATGTGGATAATTCTTTTATTTCAGCAGGGATTGAGTTCCACACGTTCAGAGCTAGATCCACTTCAGTGTTCACTCACATTCTCAGTACATCATGACATTCAGCTGCCACATATCACTGTGTAATGACCTGCTAAAAAAGTGCCTACTGCATGTTCATGCACACATGTTGGACACATTTGATTTGGCAACTTACAAATAGCATGACTCAGTTGACTGTCATACAAGAAACCATGTGTCACCGATTTGGTGTGGATGAAGGGGCCAAAATGCTGGATGATGTATTCCATATAAGAACAAACAGCACTACATAGGGAGGATAATTGAACAGGTGGGTTTACTGGTTTAGCTGGCTATGTTAACCTAGACTGAACGGTAATCTTGGGTTTTCTGTTCCAAAATGGCTAATCTAGGTAATACATAAGTTGAAGTGAACATAGCCTGGTAGGGAGGAAGTTTTGTTCAGGCTATGCCCAACTTATTACCAGCATAATGATTTGAGGGAAAGTCACCATGTGCATGATCAGATCTGTAGGACCACTTTAATTAAAATAAATGAACAGACAACTCAGGTTGTTACAGCTTCATTGCCTGAAAAGAGAAACACTTCATTATGCAATCTCATAATTTACTGACATTTTGGCCTATATATGTCTCCATGGATTTCTTATCTTCAGTTTTAAGTATTCCATTTCCAGGTCCACCTTTGCAATCTTGCGCTGTAGGTGGACTTTATCGAGTTAATTTACAGTGATCTGGGCCCAGCTCTGATCATGTAATCCCCCGGGATGCCCCTCATCATCATTATCATTGGGCGGTCCTGTTGATGCTCACCATGAGCTCCTCTGAGGGGTTTAGGGGTTGTTGTGATTGCCCCAAACCCATCTTCCACCCCTTATTGGCTGTGAAATAGGTATACCCTTTGCGGTTAGACTACAGCAATATTTATGGAAATTATTATAGGAATTATTTCTAAGGTTCAGATGAGATATTCTTACCAGTCTGAAAAATGTTTTTATAGTTTGCTTTTGCTATAGTTTACCTATGATAATATAATATAATATAATATAATATAATATAATATAATATAATATAATATAATATAATATAATATAATATAATATAATAATATGCTTATTAAACTTAGTAATTATATTACATGCCAACTGTGGGCTACCGTGCGTTTAACATCTACTTATGCATTGACTTTGCTGGAAATCCTCCGCCAAGCATCAGATTGGATAGTGGCGGATGTTGCTGTTTTCCTTATTTGGTCATTTTCATTGTGATTTCACAACTCAATGGCTGATGTCTTTCATAAGTTTGCCATGGACCTGCACACTATGGCTTAACCAACACGGGGTTGTGATAGCTATTTCATAACCAGTGTTTTGGAACCGGCAACGCTGATTAAGACATCAGAGGATTTAGCAACCTCGAGTGCAGGCTTTATCACAGGATTTGTTAAACCTCCTTTCTGGAATACCCCCCAGATAAAAAAAAACAACAAAAAACAAACAAACAAAAAAGACTAGAAAAGACAAGAAACCAAAACTGTAAAACAGACTGATTAAAGCAATGAACACAGGCAAAACCAGATAAAGAAGACAAGGGATGACAAAAAAGGGTCTGTCAAGGAACAACAGAAACCAAGGGGTGTATTTAAAGAGGGCCCTAATTACTAACAGGTGAGGTCAATAGTATACAGAAACCAAGTGAACATGAAGTAAATAGAACTGAAGACACAAGGGAAAAATAATCTACAAAATTAAAAAGGAAACAAGTTAAACAGAGACTCAATCAGAATTGAATACCAAGTCACACTTATGAGTAGTTATGATTAGGATTTTAAAATTGAGACACTATGGCTCTGATTTACTAAGATTCCAAATAGCGAGCACAAAATAAATTGTGCCACGAATAAATTGCGCCTGTTGTGTTTCCATGATTTGCGGGTGATCTACAAAGATTGTTTGTGCTATTGATAATGGGCACAAACAGCCTTATTTAAATGATGATTTAGCGAACGCAACTGATTCTCTATGTAGGAGGAAAGCAAGAAAGGCGCAAACGGTAAGATGGAAATATTAGAAGAAGAGGCAAATAGAAATATGGCAAAGATATCTTAATGTGACCAGAAGGACTGCAATATTGGAGGATATTTGCCAAAAAGTAAAACCAGTTGGAAAAACAAGAAGAACACCAGGTTAAGAAGAGATGGCTAGATAATAGATGGAGAACAACAAGAGAAGCTCATAATACAACCTCGGCAAATAAGACAGGTGGGGTTGACAGAGGATATATCTCTGACCAATACTATTCAAGAGGTGCAGCGCACTTTCTGCGAGGAGCAGATAATACCGGCGTATGACACGCTAGAGCCGGCTGCAGGTATGTGCACAAACTGAAACATGTTCTGTTAATGACATCATAGTTGTTGCGGGAGGATTCCTATACGCGCCAGGTTGGTAGATCAGCTGCAGCATGTTTTTGCGCCCGTTATCAAGTTTGCGCCTGTTTTAAGAGGCGCAAACCTTGATAAATCAAGGCCTGTCTTGGACATGTCGACTATTGTACCTATTAGCTACATATTACCATATTTTCTTGGGAGACTGGGATGCCATTAGATGAACATCTTTAGATGCTTAGATGAATCATATACAAGACTGTTTGTTGAAGGCCAGGACACTTTAAATGAGTTTAATTCTTTGCTTTTTTAATCTAAATGTAAAAAACAAACAAACAATGAAACCAAACAAACAACAACATAAAAAACATTTCCATAATTTGTGTTTGGTACTAATTTAGCAAATGTGGTATTTAAATTAAAATTGCATACTAATGTCAAATAAAGTTCTAAAAAAGGAAATTAAAATCACATACAATTTTATTATTAGGTCAAATAATCTAAATATAAATAGAATAAAATAATAAAAAACAAAAAACAAAAACAGATGTTTGTTTTAAAAAAAGTTACCACTTTTGCAAATCAATCATGATCCAAGATTATGTTAATTACTACGAAATATGCCATGCATTTTCTAATTAAAACAACTTGACACACTTCAATGGTGTGGTCGATAAAAAGTGAGTTTGTTTAAAAGTTTATTGGGAAAAATTCTAATGAAATGTTCACACAGCACTTCCAGTACACTGAAGATGTAATGACCTTAGTTTTTTCAGTGAATTTTCTATGATTTGCACCTTTCCTAAAAATAAACATTGACAGGTCACATTGAATTTACATGATTGGTACTCATGAATAACTTGTCACTTTAAATAACACGATGAGTTCATTGAGTCAGCTACCCAGGAAGGGGAAATGTGGCAGCAAATTGACAAGAATCCCTCAGAGAATTAGTCATTTGATCTCTTATGGACAGAGTAAATGTGAATGTGACAGTGGAGAATTAAGGATTTAAAAAGCCATGACTCAAGTCTACATAAATTTTCTCTATCATGATTTTTCCTACCACCGCTGTGTTTTCACTGATGCAAGGGAGAGATGATGAGAAGTAAGAGGACGGCTGACAAAAGACAGTGTTGAAGGCTGACAGATGTAAAGTGATGTGAGCAGGAAAGTAGTGACAGAGACAAACAGGGACAGAAGACATAGAAGAAGTATCTGTCCTTCAAGGCACAGAAGTGAAACTTGTTGGCAGAAAATTGAGGTGACGTTGTAGAGACAGTGACAGATGTAGAATGAGCTGGTGCTTGAAGCGTGACCGCAGGGTTGAAATACTGTGTAAGCACAGACAGCATGCACACAGGCATGTGCATGTCCACACACACACATCAACAAACACGGAGTACTGAAACCTTTCTCTAAAAGTGAAACAGACGAAATGATAAAAAAGGGGAAAAAGACATACAATTTAGTTCGTATCCAATAAATGTCACAGAAGACACTCAGCATATTTTTTCTGCCTGCAGGGACCCTGGAGGACCCTGGGAAATGAACATATGTCCTATTGACCTCAGCCACTTGATTCAATCATGGAGCGCTTTATTGAGGTGAAGGCAAAGTCACAGCCTGTGTACTCCAAAGGTTATTGGATACTAGAACTGTTTTTAGGGCCAGTAAAAGAAAGGAATAGATGTTACACTTAAACTAATTGGACATTGCTATTTTGCTAGAGGAAAGTAAGGCTCATAGCAGTGCTGAAGGTTGAACCGCAACACAGCAGTGATGAAGTAATGAGCCACAGGGAAAGACAACCATATGGTCACACGACATGTTATGCAAAGAGAAAAGTAAAAAAAAAAAAAAAACCTCTCTGATGCCTTCAGTTATACATTTAGGCATTTGGGTAGTTTAAAAGAAAGAATTTTAATACACAGTTTTACGTTAGGCACACAACCTAATGAATTATTCATCAACAGATGTGCTATGAATCCAGATTGTCACAATTGCAACTAAGTCCTCTTCCTAACAGTTGCTGTTAACCAGTTTATTTCATGATCTTAGATGAAAGCCTGTCATGTGCATTGATTATAATATTAGTGACAGGCTTATAATGATCCATGTGTCCAAGTAACCTAATCTGGTAAAACGTCTGGTAATAGATAAATACAATTAAGTAGAATAAAAAAATAAATGAAAAATGCATCTATGGGATAGTGCTCAACTACTTATTTCATTTTTTTTTCATCAGTGCACAGCATTAAAAAACACCATCTGCACCGTTATGGGAGTTTTGTGTTAGTGAACAGGTTGATCGCAGATCTGTGACAGGACCTTTATTGAAGAATGATATCTACTAGTATTGGAACAATTTAAGGTGCCATTTTAGATAGTATGAAACAGTGGTTTCCAAACATTTCTGCAGGGCCCCCTTTTCATCGATTTCAAGCCCCACCATGATCCCACCACCACATACACCCTGATGCTTACAAAGAAAGGTACGAAGAAATGTACCACAAAAAAGTCTTTAGTCCATTGGCTACTTCGTTGACTATGGTTAAAACAATGTCAGTGGCAGAAGGAACGATCAGTTCCTCTGCTATAGTGTATAGTGTGTTCCGTTTTAAACCAGGAAACTCTGCAAACTACTTCAGGTGAGTTGAGCTTTTGATGAAACAGGTGCTGCATTAGTAAAACAACTGTATGTACAACAGTTGAGTTTATTTCTAAAGTAATCAAAAGGCTTTTCTTTGTTTTCAGGATGAGAAGTCTCCAAGTGGCGTTGTAACTTGTTTGGGTTCATACCGTCAGATGCTGATGTTGTGAGACATACAACAGAGTGTTTTCATTACTCACCATTGACCATTACCATTACTTGACCATTACCTAGTCAAGCCTAGGACAAGGTACGCCTCATCTTTTGGTAGTTGAATTCTCTGTTGTTGAATTCATCGTCATTTGGCCATTGGTACTTTCACAAATTTGTCCATGTTTTGCTAGCAGTGCAAAAAACTATAAGTTTTATTCAGCCTTGCTGCGCCCTCTCTGTCATAACTCTGCCCAGTTTGGGAACCACTGGTATAGAGGAAGCCTCACAATGCAAATCTGAATATCTGTCTTCTGTTTCATAGTCTTTGGTTGTCATTTATTTACATATTTATGTGTTTATTCATCTGTTTGGGGTCACATATTCCAATAGTATGGCTCTGTATCAGCATGCTGTTTTAAAAGTTGAATTCTTCATTGAATTTAGTTTTTTTTTAGATTTGTTTAGAAATTGAGTTTTAGATAAAGATGGACTTCTCAGTTTCTCCTTTCACTGAAAGTGTGCATTTCTTTTTTTCTTAAGATAGTGGAAGCAATGTGGTAATTACTGTACACGGATGCATTAACATGATGGACATGTCTATTGCAACAATATACTCTTCAATCGTGTGATATGTGGTGCTCTGTCAGCCTGAGAGAGTGACGGCTTAAGCTGAGATCCCTTGTCCAGTTGCCTTTGATTATAATTTTATGCTGAAAATGTGTGCGTTCAGGAGATAGGGGGCAACACGGATGTGGATTCTTTGAAGCTGGGTTCCTTCTCAGCCTGCCTCTAATCATTATGTCTCCTCACATGAAATGGCTGTCACTGCTGTTGACAACATCTTATCTGCAGATGCTCAGGATAGGCCCAGTAAAAGATATTGAGTCCCAATTCAGCAGTCAGAAAAGTTCTTATTTTCTTTCCATATGGTCAAATATTTATTATGAATTGATATTGTTTGATTGATATGCACTGGCACTTTATGAGTTCTTCATTCTCAGCCACAATCAAAGTTGGATATCAATATTTATTTCCAGTTGCCAGTGAGAGTCCATGAAAGCTGTGCTAGCCTCTTGTTCCTCATCCTGTTTTCTGCTCTTGTTCTCTTCCAGTTGGCCTTTGGCTAGATCAGTGAATACGTATCACACTCCTGGGACAGCTGGTTTGTGTTTACAGTCTGGAGACTGGGGCGAGTGCACTGCAAGTAATGCCTAAACAATTTTAGTCACTATATTCCCCTCAGCTCAGCATTTCCAGGAGTTAGATTTGTGGCAGAGTGTCAGGATGAAGAGAGAAGGTTTGTATGGCTTGCAGCGGTGCAGTGAGGGGTGAAGAGAGGAGAAGAACTCAAGAGCTTCTGACAAAGAACATATGGCTCCTGGGTATGTGGGAATATACCAGAATGTGAAATTTTGTCTTTGGAGTATCTCTTTGTAAAACATATTATGTTAGAGTTGTGCTGATGGACTGAAATAAAAGTTTGTGGTTTACTTGTGAGGAAACAACTGACCTTCACATCTTTTCACATTCATTGGCCACACCTCTCCTTGGAGCCTCCTGATATCTCACGTGTCTTCATATTAGTTCAAGGTATTTTTAGATGCAACATAGTGAGATTGTTTGAATATTTTTCCTGAATCTAAAAAATGCTGGACCTCAGATTTAATGTATGCCTTATCTGGACCAGAAAATAACACTACCAGTATGAGCTGCTAAGTTGCTGATACAAAATAAATAGATACAACTTTTTGTTAAAGAGAAAGACTGTTTTTGTGCAGTTTGTCTCAAGGTATACAGATGTGAGTGACATTAAGCACTGTATATGCTTTGGGTATCTTTCCATATCTTCTCCTCACCCCTCCAAATCATGCCCTGTATCACTTTCTTTTTAATATATTCAGCTCTGATTGTTGCCAGAGAGATCCTGTTTAGATCAATCTTTTGTAAGTAATACTAAATCTTTTCCCCCTTGTTCCCGCTCTGAACTTTGGTACCGGTTCCATTTCCCTGCATCCTTAGAGCAGCAATGCATCTACAGTAGATGTTTATCTATTTCCGATGAAACACCATGCTTGCTGTGTCAGGTTACCCTGATGTCATGGGCCTTCCCCCCACCCTTTTAGTGATTTGTAACACAGTTAGAGAAACTTCCCGGAGGGAGAAGTAATCAACACTGATGTGCCTTGCTGCAGAACCGTTTCTAACAACTGAAATTAATTAATGATGGAAACCCATCATCAAGTCAAAACTTGCAACAAGCAGTTTACTGATATAGACAAGATGAGCCTGGTGTGCCCCACATTTCCTACTTGTGAATTTATCAGAGTGGATGTATTAAAGGCTTATAGCAGTTGAGTAATCCTGCTGTCACTGACAAGAGGAGTGGTTTTGCATTTGCTATGATATTAGTGTTATCCATCCTGTGTCTGTCAATCCACAATGTCACAGTCTGCAGCATCCACCAGCTTCATATGTGCTCTGGGTTAATGCTAACTTCCTCAGGGGTCAGAGGTTGCCTCACTTTTCCTTTTCAACCTTGTGTCAGTTTTCATTTGCCAAAGCGTTTTTCTCCAAGCGGCACTGAGCTGTATCACATCACCCAGTGGAAAAAAAGGAGAAGAAGTGGAAGAAATCTCAGCGCAAGTCTGACAGCCCCTTCAAGGCATGAAAATGAAAAAATGAACACTCTTCCAGATGGTGCGCTATATAATTGTGGTTTGATTATTGTTTATGATTAAAATCCCGACATTTTGGAACATTGTAAAGATATTCAAAATTCCCACACACACACACACATATCTATATCTATATCTATATCTATATCTCTCTATATATATATAGATGTAGATGGAAACACTTTGTTTAAACATACATTATGTATATTGAATACCAAAGAACTGAATGACAGCTCAAGGGCTGTGGAATTCAACTTAATTTTTTGTTTGTTTTTGAATATGTTGAAGGTAGTGCACTTAAGACCAACAGATTTTTTTCATCACTATTCAGGTTTTGCTTAAAAGCCCCGTATGTAATAATTACTCGCGTCTCGTGGTGTGCTAATTGAATCCAAACAACCGAGTGGTGCTCTCTGGTGCTTCGCCGTTTATGCGCGTTACTACCACTACTGAAGCCGTGTAGAGTCATAAATGTCAAAACGTCAAAATCTTGCACAAGTTGGAGTGTCCCATCAGGTGATGAGGCACAGAGCGATATAATTATGTTTCCTTATTGATGCTGATAAGTTACAAGCATGCTCTCCATGTATTTGGTACCAAGCTACTGCTAGCTAACATCATTGTGTGAAATAGTTTTTTGTGACCTGTAGACTCAGAGATCATTGGATGAAGTTATATAGCAAGTAACGGTAAATGATCCGACCAAACGGGAGGATAAAGTAGTTGCTGGACTACCCTGCCCTGTTTCTAACATAACGCCAAATAAACTTCACTGTTAGATAGAATTAACTTACCTGTCCAGCAGAGGGCTGCGACCTCCACGTCAGTTTTCACATCCCTCTCCCTCATGAATTATCTCCATCTGGTAAACGCTACGCCAATGTAAACAATCGTTTTCTCCAGGTTATTAATCCTTTTTCTTTTCTTGGTTATTTTTCCTCCCTCTCACGGGGCAGAGTATAGATGATCCTCCATTTCAATGGAAAACGGCAAGTTGAACAATCCACAAGCTGCTTGTTTATCCTCCTCCTCCACCAACAACACACAGGGATTCGCTACTAAAATGCGTAGGGCTAAAAAGTTTGTTCCATTTTGGCTACTGAATTCAAAGATGGCGATGCATCATGGCAGCTTTCAGTTGTGTACACCGCCACCTATGTGTTTGTAAATAACTCTTTCTGAGCTACGAGAACACTTTCATTTGGAAACCATTGTGACTATATCAAGATAAGATAGGTATTTATGAAAGTAATACTTGATTTTTGCTAATATAACTAAGTAAAAAGCCAAATTAGTTACAAACTGACCCTTTAAAAAAAGAAGAAAAGATAAAATAACACCAGATTTTTTGCTTGGCTTTTCAGCATCTGACTGCTACAAACAGTATATGTTAAGCTGTTTTCAATTATATATACATATATATATATATATATATATATATATATATATGTATATGTATATATATATTAAAGCTGCACAATATATTGTTTGAGCATCGTCATCACAATGTATGTGTGTGCATGTCACATTGCAGGTCCTACAGTGTCGGAGGCAAATGAACTCAACATGTTCTCATCAATTTCAAGGGTGTGTTAAACACAATTCCCGTTTGCACATGATAGAATGAAACATGTATTCAGGACTTAGCATAATATAAGGAAGCAATGAAAGATAACAATAACAATAACTCTTCAATACAGACAAAAACCAGACTTTTAACATTCACAAAAAGTTAGGTAAAACTATATATTTATGCTATTTTCTCCCCCCCTATCGACAGCTAATTTGGCATACATCTTGGATCCTACCTGTAATGTGAGTTCTCTCCAGACAGTGAAAAACTGTCTTTTCTCAACCCTATGACTTATCTCTTGCTCTTCTTTGGCAAGTAGTTTCCTCTCTTCCTCCGATAATGTCTTCAAACATTTCTTTGATGAATCCGTCGACGTGAATTCAAAATTGCCTGTTTGTCGCGTGCTAGCGTGTAACGCAAGCGAAACATAGGAGGCGGCGTTCCGGATGTAAAAGTTCTCTAGTGTGGTTTCTCAGTCGCGGGGCGCTGCTGGGCTGCGTCAGCCCTAGAAATGTCATATAATAGATGTCAATGTGTCATCAAACGAGTCAGAAAAGCCGAGTTTTAAGGTTGAAATGTTATATAGTTTTACCAGCCTTTAACTGGCAGAAGTGCAGCACAACTTAAAGTGCTGATAACATAATTATTCTGAATATATTGACAAAACATTACATTTCGAACGTGAACATTGACACAACATATAAAATGAATGCAGCTGATTTAAAATGGCTAATTACATTGATTTAAGGTATCAGGCTATCAATCACAATGGATATAAGTAATAAGGGCATCAGGCAGAAATTACGGTATGTATAGGAGAAAGATGGAGTCAGAGATGTGAAAAATTTGTTGGTACAGCAGCAAAAAATAGGATGTTAATGCAGTATTGTTCATACCACTTACCCACCACAACCAAAGATTCTGGTATCTTCTCTAATGAGCTGCAGATGTGGTAATTTATAACATGTAGCAAGCTAGGGGACAAAGAAGGGTTGGTTTTCCTCAGATTCTCAGTGGAAAGCCAAATAATGAGATGAACAGTTCCAAAGCACAACAAGCATTCCTGCGCCTGCCTGGCTGTCAGTTCTGCATCCCCTATTTTCTGCCATTTTTATCCTCCTCCTCTCCCTTCTGGAGCATGGCACCCTCTCTCTCCCATGGGAATACTTTTGAATGTGCAGACAGGCCTATAAAGGAGCTGCTGTTGTTGAAGCAGCTCACTGAAAGCTTTGATGGCCAGTAATGTGCTTCCCATTATAAAATTGTTATACACTCTACTGTATATGCAAATTGCATGTACGCATGTGACAGACAGTGAAGGCAAAGAGTAAAACAAAGGTTTACCTGTGCGTTTCATATCAGCAGTGATACACTGTAAAAGGTTTGTTGTCAATCAAAAGTACCATGCTGGCAACAGATCTAATGCTTTCATATGTTTATCCGTTGCTAAAATAAATAGATAAATAAAAAGTAAAAAATGAATAATGATTGTTTTGTTTAAAAAACTTGAGGTTATGCGTTAAAGTTTATATATACATTGTACATGCATATAAAATGCTAAACACATGTTACACTGTACATTGTTGTTTTTCACATTTTCAATGGCGGCTCTCAGTTGAGAGGCAAAGACAAGAATTCTGACTGGGGAGCAAAGCAAATAGCTACTCATGATGAGGTCACATGAGTGAATTTTTGCCATTTAAACAATTACAACTAAAAACTTTTCTTCAGACAGGTAATTGTCACCATTTTCTCAACTGAAGAACGTATGTGTTGCTATATGTGTTGTCAGTAACAGCTAATCAAGAAGGATACATTGCCCAGTTTCTATGAATGCATGGATGAAAATAGTGTCCAAGTAAACAACTGTTAGATGCAAAAATTATATTGAGTAAAAATCATAATATAGTGTTACCTCAGACCCCTGTTAAATCATGTAGGTTTGAATAATTTTAGACAGTGAAATGTTGCTCCTCTGTGGCCAGGTTCTGAGTAGCTGTGAACCTGGCTCACCCATCAGAAGTCCTTCCTGATTGTGCTGTCTTGTACAGATTACATTGTGATTTTTTTTATAAGTAGGCTATTACCAGGGGCGGACTGGGACAATAATTCAGGCCGGGAATTTTGATATCATCTCAGGCCACCACCACCCAATTAACGCAAAACCTCAAGATTGAGTTAGGTTGGGCGCCTTGAATTGTCCTGTACATGAAATGTGCTATACAAATAAAATAAACTAAATAAAAATAAACTTACTGATGTACGAGTATAAAATAATGAAACTAAGGCTACGTATGCGCCCACACACAGCTTTTTCCGTTTGTTTCCTCTACAAAATAAATATTTCTGTTGTGCTGCAGTAACCTGTACTCACATCACATAAACTGAAATTCTATTTTATCTATTATTACGCTGTTTAATGTGCAGCCTGCACATATAACAGTGTAGTGGTAGATGAAATGAAATAGGTTATAATCTACACTAGTAAAGTTAACTGCATACTGATCATCATAAGTAAAGCACAAATTATTCTAAAGTGTCGCCTGTATGTTTGGCTTGCACTTAAATTGTACCTGAAGGTTCCTACTCTGATTCCTCACTGCTGTGACTCTTGCAGCACTGTGCTGCTGACAGTGCTGACACTGTTCCCTTCTCAAACTTTGATAGGAAAAATCCAAAAACCACCCATAATTTCCCAGCTATTCAGATTCGTTGGTTATTTTCATATAACAGCAAATGTTCTTAATCTCTATGGGATTTTACATTGTTAAATAAAGATTAAATGAAATAATATAATGAATGAATGAATGAATGAATTATACTTTATTGATCCCCGAGGGGAAATTGCATAATATAGCATAATATTATATTATAATAATATATTATATTGCATAATATATAATAAGAGGATTTCAATTTTCATATCATGTATTATCTTTCGTCTATGTAGTAAACCATATTCTAAAATTCGCAATATTCTTTGTTACAACTTAAAACTTTTGTTTTATTATTATTATTAGTTTTAGCACATCAGCTACTTCATTAAGCTAGTCGTGCTGGATGGTTGTGCATGTTGTCATCACTAGCGTTTAATGTCTTACCTTCTCCCTTACTGAGAAACATGTCAGTTATTTTACAGCACTTTGCTGTATCTGTGTTCAGTGCTTTTTTCTTTTTAAGCCGCTCCGTCTCTGCTCCACCTTTGGCCCATGAATCGTCAATCTTGCTCCATTTTGCCTCTGGAGCTAAAGATGTGTGAGGAGGGGGGCTGGGGCGTGTGTGTCTGCAGTGCTGTTCCAGTGCTCCCAATGGCCAGTTTAAAAAAAATAAATTAAAGAACTCTTTTAATTCTGGACTTTAATCGAAATATAAAATCTATTATTGTAAATCAAATCTACAAATCAAGTTATAAAGCATCCATTTAATCAGTTTTTATAAAGAGCTGACAGGATATTCTGTGCTATGGTAGTTGCTAATGCCGTGGTATCTCAATATTTCATGAAGGTTATGTACTATTTGTATCACCTGCCCATTTTTTCTTAATCAGTAGTTGAGTCTCAACATGTGACTGGGTCCGCATATATTTAAAAGATAACTTCCTTCCCTAACATTTTTTTGAACAACATTTCTTGTCCTACATACTGACAAAATCTAAAGTTCGGATGTTAAAACTTACAAAAAAATCTAACTCTATTCACAACTGGGAAGGTCTCTCTTTTTTACATCAAAAGTCTCCTGCCATTTTGAAAATGCTGACTTCAAATGTACATTTTCGGTATTTTTCCAGCTAACTGTGTTATGTGTAGATGGAGCAATGATTCATATTCACAACCTCTTTTTGTTTAACTGGGATCCTCCTCCTATAACCACAAACTAAATACCATTTTCATTATGTCATCTGATGCCTTTTGAAGAACTCAAACAATATGATGAATGACAATCCTCTTCAATAAAGCCCATAAAGTACATGTATCAACAAACTTAATTACAGTATATACTTACAGATAGAGTATCAATCCAATAGTAAATCAAATATATCAAATATATGAAGGAATTCTATCTTCAAATGCCATAGAATATGAAAAGATAGATATTTCATTATGGAAACTTAGGCAACCAGTAAGTCCCTACTCACTGTTTAGCCATCTTCTCTATACTTTTCTCTTTGGAACATTCCCTTTGCTGTTTCTCCCAGACTTCCCAAGGCTATTGCAGGAATATTAAAAAGAGGCACAAATACAGACAGCATGAGATGAGACATGAGGAGCTGAAGGAGAGGATACAACTAAGATGCATAGGAAAACAGAGAGAAACAGAAGAGGGACTGAAGATAATTGAAATGACCCTCAGCAGTGGGACTCCTTATTCATTTACACATGTATAAATATCCTTCCATACACATATTAAAACCAGATAATATACCTGGTACCATGCTACTTTTAGAACATAAATCTCTGTCTCCTCCACACCAATATATATTTTATATCAATTATGCAAAACACGTCTGGATTCATCTCATTTTCATAATAGCAATCTACATGGCAATTTATAACAATCAAGCATGAAAAATATGCTATTATGCCACTGAAATACATTTTTTTGTTTAACATGACATTTTGTGTGTTTCAGGAAGAATGCAGGAACTCACTAGTAGGTTTTCCTTTTTTTCCTCCCAGTTCAATTCTACTATACACACCTTCATACGGCAAGTAAATATGCTGACATCATATATCAGATGATATAGTGTTACGTTTACTTAATTCATAATTACAAAAGTTAGGATACTAATACGTGCAAATGAAAAGATCAGGGTCTGGCTTTATTTCTGTGTGGGCAGTCAGTGTCTGCTCTGCTCTCTGCATTGATGTGGTGATGCTATCTGAGATTAGTAATACGGACAGGTCTCTGAGGTCAGAAGGATGAACAGCTGCCTCCTTGTGTCAGTCAACAAATGGATGATGAGGCAGATGTCACCTGTTATGAGAACATATATATCTGTAGTTACATAGATGGGAAACATCTGGTCTTTGCTCACTATTTCAAAACATTGAATCCTATAATTGAAAACAATCTGTCATATTGATTTGTCCTTATACCAGTTAATAAAGTGAACAAGTAATGTTACTCTCCTGTTGTTGGCTTATTGCATTATATTATGCATTACGTATAGATATGATAAATATGTTAATTTCAGTTGTTATATGGTATATAATTTGTATTGCCATTAAAATGAAGAAAAGCTGTCAAATCTATCCTTAAATGATCTTTGTTTACATAAATCTTTGGGTAGAAATAAATTAAATGTAGCAAAGAAAGAGTTTTTTGTAAGGAAGTTCTGTAATTTTTCCTTTTTTTTAAGACATGAAATCATGATGGAATCAACAGTGAAAGGAAAACAAAGTGGCTTTATAAGCTCTCTGCTTGATGGCCCTAGATTCCTAGAGCTGCATTATGTATGGTGGAAGATGAATGAGAGGTGTGCTGTTACACCTTAATACACAAATTGCTTAGGTTGGTGAGTACCAGCACCACATATATATCTTTAACCCTTTTATGCCTGAGTTTTTTACAATTATTTAAAAGCAAAATAAATATATGAAAAGAAAAAAGGAAAAACATAACAAAAGGAAAAAGACTGGCATAAAATAAACTAAAATTAATATTAAATAAATAACAATAAATTGAGAATTATACAAAATAGACATTAATACATAAATAAGATTAATAAAAATAAATAAATTGATTAAGTCAATGAAATATAGAGTAAATAAAATGCAAAAAGCCTGGAAGCGGTTTGTAGCAAATTTGCGACACGAGGCGTCAAGGGGTTAACATCACGTTAAGCAATTTGTACCCATCAACATGTTAGTTTGACTTAAGCATTGATTTTATATCTCTCACTTGCAAAATACTATTCCTGCCTTGTATTTTATGATTTCATTTAGATGTTGATTCTATCACATCTAAATGTGCATTGACTTATTGTGAGTGTAAAGGTATCTAGGCTAGTTTATTGACTGTGAGTAAACCTTCTACTGGCAGGTTTTGTGTTTTCTCATGACAAATTCTCAAACTAATAAGAAGTACATCATTTTGTAGGCTCTGTTCTTGGCTTTGAAGCAGAACTGGCTAATTACAGGCTCACTAAATTAATTAATAGCAAGTGATGTGATCCAGGATTCATAGCTGGACTTATAATTGCAATGATGAAATAGGTTTTCTACGAACTTTTCATTTACACTTTTTAATCAGGACATTTAAAATAGTGTGATAATATATTTTTAATGTCTTGTGTCAATTTTGAGTTTGTACGTCCTTATTTCCTTATGCACCTTTACCAGATATGTGTATGACACAAATGCCAGGAGAAATGTCTTGCTAAAGGTCTTGCATCAAAATGTCAACAGAAAATGAATGGTACACAACCAGACATACACACACACCCACCCATCCACCCACCCACCCACTGTCTATACTTGGAGTGTAAGAGGCTTCTTTGGATGAGTGGTTGTTTAATTGACAGCTGGCTTGCTAACCGGTTCCCCTCACTGACAGATGAGGAAGTTTTTGCTGTAATAGCCATTGGACATCTGCACGAGTTGTCAGTTTTTCCTTGAGGTTTGTTGAGTGTGTGTGTGTGGAGACAGCGGTCGTGATGCAGGAGAGCTGTTAGTCTGATGTCTTCTTCTCTGGCTGTCACCTATTTTCCCCCACTTACGCAAAGCACCATTTAAAAATAGACTATGTCAGTGTTTTTGCAGGTTTGCATTTATTTCATTGCAAGTATCTCTATAAAGAAAAAAACAACAACAACATATTTTTGATTAAATCAAAAGTTTTCATTAATTTTTTTCCTGTATTTGTATTTGCATCATATTCACACATAGTTACAATCTGTTACAATAAATGAACTCTTTTGGATTATGCTTGTTTGAGAAGAACCAACCAACCTCCACCCTCTATATCTCCTGCTGCTGTGTTCTCAGACTAGAGGTTTCCACTGTAGAAGAGTGTGCATACACATGGGTGTGTATGTGTTTCACCGTTTGTAACTCTGCTGCATGCTAAGAAGCCAAATATCTCTAGAGGTTTTGTAATAGAGGGGATACTGTTGCCCGACTCACATTGCCATGGGGGATGGAAGTAGTGTTGGATAGAGAGGAAAATAAATTGGGGATCAGGTAAAGCCTGAGAATATCCACTGTTAACTTGCAGATTTGTATGAAATTCTATCTGTTTGATTAGCCCTTTGACTCCACAGTCCACTCACCCTTCTAGTTTGAGTTGATTGAATTGTGTCTCTTCAGGCAGTATTGTGGTATGAGTTCTATACTTGTGCTAGTCCGGGTCACCAGTAGCCATTTTATTCATCTTCATCATTTTGAATTAAAAAGGCAGTTGACCCAAATCAAAACAGTGCAGATTTTTTCCCCACTTGCTGTGGTACCTTTTCATGCAGATAGTTTTGGTTTTTGGTCAGAACATTTAGTTTTACACAACTCTGTTTTGATATGTCACAAGATCCGGGTTCAGTAGTTCTCTGACTATTTCTGAAAAGATTTAGGCTATGTGCTTCAAATACCTTTGTCACTGTTCAAGGCTCTGTACTGTTAAAATAAATATATTTGTCTGCACTGCACTAAGGCAGAAGCAGAAACTTTGTCTCACAGTGAAACTTTGTAAAGCACAGCATTACAAAGTGCTTCACAATTGTGAAAGAAATAACACATAGGTGCATGCACTTGCATGAATAATTACAGTACATACAAACACACAAGTCAACGTACATCTAAGACAAATACATCTAATAAAAGAAAATAAAAACATTTGGAGGATGGAGGCTGTTTTATAGAAGTGTGCTTTTAGCATTTGTTTGAAACAAACCACAGATTCAGCAGAACTGATTTAGTGGGAAAAGCTGCTACAAAGTTTGGAAGCTAAACCCTGAAAGCTTGGTCACCTCTGGTTTAAGAATTGGAATTGAGGACGGATAATAGGCCTAGGTCTGAGGATCGAAGAGGCCAACCACTGGAACAGAGGCTCAAGAGTTCTACTATATAAGCAGGAGTCAGTCCATGCAGGGTCTTACAAGTGATAAATCAATTCTTTATTTGACAGGTTGCCAGTGAATGCAGTGGGATGGTGAGGGGCTGTCTTGCAGATTTACAAGAGGTTGGCTGGAGGTAGTGGTTTGATTCTTGCAATATTTCTCAGTTGAAGGAAACAGGACTGGGTGACCTTAGTGATGTAAGGTTCGAAGTTCAAACATTGATTGAAGTCAATGTTAAGATTCCCAGATGTGGTCTTGATGTTGCCAGACAAGAAGCCAGTGACCTCTTCAAATAAACAAAACAAAAAACAAACAACAAACAAAAACAACTACTCAGGGTCAAAAGGACCTTCAGTCTTTTCAGAGCTAAGATGAAAAAAAAACTTAAGGTATCTGTTTTTTACAGAGGCAAAGTGGGGTTTATAAGAAAGAGTATATCTGCAAACACATTTCTGTTTACTCTTTTCTATTGTAGCAGCATGATTATCCCCAGTAAAGGCTACTCATGGACTCATAAAACTGCAGTTTCTTAACTCTTCTTGCCTCCCGGGGAACAACCTTGTAAGCTACTACAACTGGAATTTGACTAAAATTTTCCTTTTGATTGGGCCAAGGGAATCAGCCTTTACCAGCTGGATTGAGATTGAACTACCAGCCATCTTACAGACTGGTGAAATGGATCCAGTGGGTATTTCAGGGTTGCATTCCCTCCAGCTCAAATCAGAGCACACTCAATAGAAGTTAATGTTTCCACTCAGGTGTCTACATCACTGCTCAGAACAGCGACTGATAGTTATTTTGCAGGATCATTTGATGTGGAATTGAATATTGGTTTTACCCTTTCCCTTTGCAGACAAAATCCAGATGTTAGTGGGTGGGAATTAGAAATACATGCATACACTCAATGCATCCCCCTGAGAAGGATATATAGTGAAGAGCAACAACACTGCTAGAATACCCTAAAAAACTGGTGCTTCCAGAAGGAAGAATTGAAAGAAGCTTCACACTCTCATGAACACGCGCAGTGGGGAATGTGCTGTTCAATGTTTACATTATATCCTGTCTGCCATGTTTAACAGCCCTCCCTCTTCACTCCCATTTGGTTTCTGAACAGAACAACAAACTCACACACACCAGGACTTTAACAATCTGTGCATGTTAGTCCGTATGCCTCACTGGATGCTATTAAACATGGGCTACCTTCAGCATAGACACCTACTGGGTCTAATCAAGGGTTTCAGTCCCAGTAAAGCTCGCTCTTCCTTGCCTTGTAAATTACCAAAAGGTACGTTGCCCTCCCACTTTCCATTCAAACCCCCGAGCAGTTGCATATTTATATCAAGCAGAGCAGAAAAACTGTGCGTCCTGCAACAAACCAATTAATTTGGACACATGCTGCCATATGAGACAGCGACTGGAGATTAAAAAAGTGAAAGTCAGCCATGGCTGGATGAAAAACCTTGGTAGGATGTGGAACTAGGGTGTTTGTTTTTTGTGTGGGACTGAAGGATTGATGATGTGACCATGATTTCACCATGGTTCTTTCCTCTATGTGAAGGACGTGTCTTCAATTTTTTTTTTTTTTAAATGTCTTCTCAATGTCTTCTCCTTGTTCCTGCCTGCTCTCTTTCTCATTTCTTCCAATGTGAAGACAGTTCTGACTCTATGAAGAAGGAGACAGCTGGAGGGATTACAGGGAGCTAATTATAAGCTATCTCTCCATAATTGCAGCAGATTACACTATTATTCAGACAAAGTTTAGCTGTTTTAAATGCCTTATCCACCTTCACATTACATAGCACACATCAATACATTATTCAGTATTTATACAGCTAAATAGCATATTACAGTCTTAAGTATCCATGGTAAGAGTCAAGAAAAAGCAAACCCTATTACCTTATTACAGCACTTCTCTCAGTCCGTAACACATCATTGATGACTCCATTAGGCTCATGCATTGAGGGTATTGTTGGGCAGAAATGAGGAAATGGCATGGTCCATTCAGTGAGTAAATCAATCAGTGAAGCTAATTCTAGTAGGAGTGCATAATTTGACTTTCGGGCTTGAGATGAGAAATGGACACCTTAGTGGAGGAAGCCATTTGAACACTCTGAGCAATGCTTTCTATTCCTCAACCTGCTTAACTACCTTATATGAAGGATAGTAACAGAAACCTTTATGTGACATGTGAGGAAACTATGTAACTATATAAGTGTAACCTTGGAAATGTACTTTTCTGTTTTCGTTTCGATACGCACATGCTTAGCATACTGTGTGAAATAAGTGATCATAATTCAACAATAAGCTAAAAACATGTGAGCGCTAAGGAGCAGCTTAAGGAGGCAATGAATAGTGTATCATAAAATAAAAAATGGCAAAACATGCAAATTTGTGGATTAAAAATGTTGTGGTTTCTGACATCACTCTGAGGTCTGCTGTATGGGAAAGCTGAGTTGGAATGAATGTGAGAAAGCAACACAAGTGTTCTTATGACCCTTCATCCATCTGCATTTCTATGTTGCCAGGATGACAGTGTGCTGTTTATCAACTTGGCTGCTTTTTAAAATAATCTATTTAGCGGTGTGTTCACTTTGCTCCCTCCCATCCCCTGCCCATCAGACCAGCTGTCTCTGCACGCATGGTGCAACAAGCCAACCTTAACGTTTTCTTTCCACTGCTGCTGAAACCAATTAAATTTACGGCAAAGAAATCACCTGATTATAAAGCTGCTCAGTCCCCCCCCACCATCTTTGTTTCTTCTCCGCTGTGTATTCATGTGTGCATCTGTGTTTGCATGCCACCAAGGGCAATGTTAAGAGCTGATCAGGTGGGAATGGGACATACTTGCTGCTTGCATGTGTGCCTGTCTGTCTGCTAATCCATATGGGCGCAGCACTAATTAAATCCAACAGCTCAACCATTCACACCACTGACTGCTTGGCACTGAGCAAAAAAAAAATCTGTTGGGGTTCTGTCAGGTAATATGACAAAACCAGCAGGGAGAGGTTTTATTTTTGGGGAGTGTATGTTAATGTCAGCGAGAGAGAAGGGGGTGTGATTTGTGCAGCAGAATGAGTTATGGAAAGAGATCTGACCTAGAGAGAAATGAATACTGATTATAGGTGAGTGTGTGTAGATGGGGCAGTTAGATTGGCTGCTTATGATGGCGGTATCTGTATATAAGACTAGCTTTATCAGCAGGGTTAATAGCAGAAGGGTCGACTTGTCTTGTGAGACCTCCTCATTGAGCCAACCCTGCTGGAGTCACTGGGACAGTGTGGCAGGCTGCTTGTCTCTCTGCAGAAGTGGGCGCCTCACTCAGCAATTTCCAGGCCTTATCAAATCTAAACAGTATAAATGTGAGTCTTCCCTCCCCCATGACCCCGTTGCTCCCCAAAGCTTTTTCCAGCACCCCCCTCTACCCGCCAAGTAGAAGCCTATTACTGTGTTATAAGTGAGGTGGTTTTGGCCCCAGACTTATCCCCTGAGCACACCCCTTCCATTTTGCTTTCCAGATTTGTTTAGCAGGAAATACTGTTCGTTTTCTTTGTGTGTCCATGAGTATGAGAGCACTTGTCTACATGGATTTTATAATTGTCCTCTTGATGCACATTTCGCCGCTAATTTCACAGCAAATGTGTTCATGTTCTTTACACATTGTGTGACGGTATGCTTGATTAATCCGCTGTATGGGAGGGCTAATGTGTTGGTTTATTGGTGTTGTGTTAACAGGATAAAGATTTATGGGGGGGCAGGCCGGCATGTGTTCTGTGGTCTATACGACACAGATAAATAAATGGAAATTGGTTCCATTTATCACTGTCCAGGCTTGGCTAGGATACCATGTACCTGTGGAGTGTAGAGCCCAGCAGAGATGTGACAGTTTGTCCCTGTCAGTCCCCTTATCAGGTCGTCTATCACATTCGTCCCTGTGAGCCCCCTGCATGCCCTACCACTCCTACAACAAGCAGCTTCCTCTTTTTCCAAAGGAGAGAGTACAGTCCAGAGTCATTTCGGTGTTTGAGTCCCTGCTGTTAGCTCTAACACCTTTTGAAAAAACTTGTGATTGGCTGAAGTTGCTGCTGTGACAGAGAGAAACAAAAGGCTTGAATACTGAATCCTGCTGCAAAGGAGAGCACTTATTTTCCACTGAGGTGGAAGTTATTAAGTCTTTTATCTTAGCATGTAATTCAACTGAATGTTTTACCCTTTTCAGCAAAGGTTCAGTTTAAACACATTTCACTGATAAACTGAAAATGATTGGCACAGTGTGAAACGTTTCTTTATAGTCTTGCACTCAACCCTCTAAAAGGATTAGATTTATTCAAGATGGAAATATTGTAAAACTTTATAATTGTCTGAGCTAATTTGCTGCATTTCATTATTTAAAGATAACTCCAATCTTTTTTGTTTGTTTTTACCTTAACCAAGCATCTTCCAGTTGCACATCAATAAATCTAATCATGGCTGGCTATTTTGCAGACAATCATTAACAACATCTTGCAACAAGATTACTATGATTAACGCTTCCTCGCTATTTCAATGAAAGAAAAATATCATCCAGATGGCATCGTGTTTGTACCAAAACATATTTGCTGTAAATTAGTGTAATATTAGCAGGATTTCTAGCAGACAGGATTGTTTGTTAAGCACATTTTTTTGTGGTTTCCTCTGGGATGCAAGTAATTGCACAAAATATTAGATAAAAATCTCCTCATTCACTCAGTAAGTGCTGAGTCTACCAGAGAGAGCAGCAATTTGGTTGGAACAGAGAAGACCTGAGTAATTATCTTGTTTAATAATAGCTTCCATGGCTGCATGGACAGGGGAAAGTTAAACTTCAACAGTTACAAAAGAGCAAAATGAAAAACATTGTATTATAAATATTTGTGAAAGACTGTCTCAAATATGAAAATTTGCAAAAATTGGAATCTTTCAAGTGATCACATGCTTTTGCTGATGTTCAGCCAGCAGTTTTTTCCGTCTATTTTCTTTGCATATATAAAAGAGAGCGAGAGAGAGGGATGTTGAGGCAGAGACAGACATGAAGCCGCAGTGCAGTTGTGTGGTTTACTCTGGTATTCTGCTGACATGGGATCCATTAGCAGGGTTTGAGAGGGGGAGTTCGGGTTGAAGATGGGGGTGGAGAATGCACAACATGACTGGTGGAGGGAAAAAAAAAAAAAAGGAAAGCTCAGGCCTAAAAAATCAGCGAGGAGAATCTTGCCTCGCTGAAAGACTTTACGGCAGGTTTGAAGTGAAGGAAAGGGGAAAAGAGACGGGGAGGAGCAAAAACATTGAACGATGGCGCATGGCATGAAGAAAACAAAGGAGATGAGAGTAAGCAGAGATTGAAGTTGGGAGACAGGAAAACTCACGGGGCTATGAAAAAAGATGAGGGTGTATAGCACATGCAGGAAAAGACAGAGAGATGAGAGGAGAGTTGGTGGGCGGCTGAATCAGCTTACTTTGCAGTGGTGCAGAATTACAGTTGCTTTGTGGAACCTGAAAGAAAATAGAAAAAGTTTGAGGTTTTTATCCTCTCATTACAGCTAACTGTCAATACTGCAGTGTTGCACTTGCATCTTCAGAATGACACACACTGTTGACGCGCCTCCCTAATTTACCCCCATCAGTCAGGTGAGTCACTGAATGCTACTTGAATACTGAGTCAGGATGGTTGCATCTATTTCAGCAGAGTTCATTCAGTGAACTGCTCAAACTAATGATAAAGCAGGGTGTTTGTAGAGGCACGCACATGCTTAGTAACCTTTGTGGTGCCCAAATGATACCCTCTTTTCCTGTCATCGCTGGAGTCTTGTCACAGCCATGGAGACTGGAAACACCTGGAGGGTAGCGTCATACAACACTCAGTCATCTTTACATGGAATCAAACACTGACGGATGAATGTTCTTGGCTGGGGCTGCAGTGGTGTTTGTGATTGGAATTCACAGGAAAAACAAGAAGAAGGCAGAGGGAAGATGACAGGCTGTTGTATTAACAGTGTTTTCCAATGTGCTTCTTGTAATCATAGATGCTTCTCAGGGATGCACCTCTCTCAATTTGCTCACTTTTCCATGAGCATGATCACATGCAAATGTCCACTTTTCCAAATTGTGCCTCTGACCAAAACATCAAACGGAATGAGTTATCAGAGACAAGATGGGTGAAGTACCCAATATATATATTTTTTTTCATATAATCGTGCTTTTCACCTTTCTTTGCATATCATTTCAAGCCTTCTGCTTTTCCCTCCCCCATACCGATGCATGGACTCTGATCGTCAGAAAGACAAATTACCCAGTGGGCTGCTCTTTTAGCTGAGCTCTCTCTACAATAATCAATTTAAAGACGAGAGACAGAGAAGGCTAGAAAAACGTGAAATTATTCATCGGGGTCTCTCAGTAGTAGCTGCAGTTGTGGGGGATGGTACAGGCTACCTTGTCCACCATGCGAGATAATTAGGGAGAAGACCCACAAGCAGAAATATTGGAAGGTCTTTTGCCCAGCAGTGAGATGTGTGTGAGCGTGTGTGTGTGTGTGCGTGCGTGTGTGTGTGTGTGTGTGTGTGTGTGTGTGTGTGTGTGTGTGTGTGT
>JAOXYM010000016.1:5423573-5450265 GCA_028567055.1 Leptatherina wallacei | reverse complement strand
ATCCCATGAAGTCAGATTCTGGCCAATAGCGGCCTGCAATCTGCACACGGCACCATTTTTGGCCCGACTCGGCCCCTATAGAACCTCGATGGAGTAGGTGCTAAAAGTGTATGGACTCGCCCCGGGAAAATTGTAATGTGAACACAAACAAATCGGGCGGTGTGGTGCTGGGCTGGGCTGAGGAGGTGCTTGTGCGAAAGGGGCATAAGTTAAATAATGCCTTAAAAGGCACACAGAAGAAGACAGTACATGTATACAATTTTGAATCAGTTACCTGTGGTGCATTCATCGCTACACCTGGATCCACTGGATCCACTCTGAGATGTAAACATGTTTATGTCTGGAAGAATCTTGGCCACTGATGGTAACCATTGATTCACAGCTATGCTTGACGTTTTAAGTAATTTCTATGAACATCTTTACCACTAGATGTCAGTCATTCTTACACACTGTACCTTTAAAGCATTTCCACATCATCTAACATTGGATGATTTTGTCAAATTTTTCAATAATTTTTAATAAATAAATTTTTTAAGCACTTCAGACTATTTTTTCCACTAGAAGATATGGTGCTGCTAACCAAAAAAGATCAGAACAGAAAATTTGAGCATATTACCAAGTTGTAAAATAAAGTTGCACTCTTAAAAATGGTTGACTAGAGGACTGTCATTACAGTAACATTGGGACTTTTTTGTTTTGTTTCATTTTTGTTGCAGTTTGTTTTGCTTAAAGCTGAAAAAAGAACAAAACAATGAATACTAAAGTAAGACTAGAGAACTGTTCAAAATCTCATTTACTTTTAAACCACAGCTGTTTATTTTTCATTCCAGTTTTTTCCTCCATATGCCTGTACAATAGATTAAAGTCTGCATGTCAGCATCTTCTTTACTTAAAAACAGGCTTTTTTGTTTCCCTTGACGTCCAGCCTGTGAGCTAGCTTGCTGCCTGCTAACTTTCAACAAGGAAGCCTATGTTGGGAAATATTGAGCTATTTAATTAATACCAAATATAAAATAATAAGATTTTTTTTTGCATACAGAGAGGATCTTTATTATTATTCCAAATATCATTTGGTTACATGATTTAACACAGATTTGACACAGTCCCCCATTTTGAACTCCCATTTACATTGATGTCACACACCTGCTGTTGTTTTTCTGGCAACCCTGTAACTGACTCAGACTGACGGACAAATGACAAGGTATCTGAATAAATCAACTTATAAGGCTTTAGATTCTCTGATTGTGAGTGTTTTAATTAGAGTTCTGATACAACTTCTTGGTATTCCACAGCAAAAAATAGAAAAACAAAACACAAATTGCTTTCATTTTCTTGATTGTTCGAAATGCTGTTTTAATTGTTGATAACTGAAAATCATGATAAAGGTTTAAATGCTTGAGATCCCATGATGAAGCACCGCTTTATGTGTCAGGGCTCAGACAGCCGTGGCCTAATTTAACCCCTGGGCACACCTCACTGAGTAAGAAAAAAAAATGTGGATTACATTTTTCATTCTTTTAACTTGCAATGAATTACTCGTCATGACATGCTTTCATGCCTTCCCTTACAGTCTCCACAATTCTTTTGTTTGAAGGTTCCAATAAATTATAACATAAGAGAGCATAAAATACATCATTTAATGGCCTCAAAATGCCAAAAAGTGGAAAAAAAATGCTTTAACAGATATATAGACAAGCTGAGTCTTATTTTATTCTACTACTACAATCTACATGGAAGCATGCACAGCTGTTGCCTTCCTTTACCCAAATTTGACACTAAACCATCAGTGACTCAGAGTACTGCTGCTTTTGACTTTAGGTAAAAATAATCACTATACCAACATTTGTGCAGGTGCGTAATGGCTTTGAAACCAATACAAAGCAGGATAAGTTGAGACTGTCATGACAATAGGTAGCAGTCTTTTCCACTGATGTAGTGTGATAAGGAATCTGTATGTGCCCCGCCCTACTCCTATCTGTGGGGTATGATTGTATTCCTTTTTGGTTCAGTTGGACTCTGCAGAGAGGATTATTGGAGCTGGGCTGCAGTAGGCCTTTCAAGCTGTGGCTCAGGCTCCAGAGGACTAACAACAAGTCAGACACTGTCAGATCCAGACTAGAGAGGCCAAGGGCTGATGCTTTGAAGTGGGCTGTGAGATTCTCATTTGGAGGGATAAGATGGAGGGAGAAAAAAGACAGCGAGAGGTGCAGCTGGTGAAGCCAGAGCTTTGGCTATGAAGGGCTTCAAAAACAAGCAAGTTGTTAAATAAACAAGTGGGATTTGAGAATAACAAGAGACATGGTGTGCAAAGCCTTAAAATGCAGATGCAAGAGAGAAATGGAAGGCAGGAAAAAAGGATTAAAGTTGAAGATTTAGGTTGTTTTTTTTTATTCAACAGGAACATACAAAAAAAAATATTAATGACTCCTCGGTGAAAGCTTACTGAGAACAAATAGAATAACCGATTCAATTTGTGGAGCTTATCAGCATTCTTCTGTCTCCTTGTACACAGTTTCCTTTTGCAAATGCTCCTGACTTAAGTTATTAAAGGCAAGGCAGCGGTGTCAGCAGTATCACTTCGAGGAAGTACAATGTCAGAATATGTTTACAGGTTAGGATCATTTATTTGAACTGTGTAGATGACAAGGAAAGACTACAGGAGGAACCGAAGGCGGTCAGGACAAGAGAACGGTCTCAGGATAGTTTTGGTTTTAAAAATCAAAGTATTTACTTTGTGTATATTTGAATGTTTTTTTTACTTGGGCACGCATGATTTCCTGTAATAACTTAGTAAACAGATGCATATCCCTCCTGAGAATATAAGCAGTCGGAGCAAACAAATCTACATTATTTGTGTGCTTACCAGGCAAATTACTATAGTATGCAAAAACTTTTCCCTGTTCTTTTTCACTTACAAGAACATTCCTTACTCACAATCACAAGCTTCCTCTGCTTTTAATCCTTCCTCTCTGTTCATATTTCTTAGACTAACTCTAATGCTATCACCAAAGTAAATCTTCAACAAAGGGGTTAGAGGAAATAATCCAGGATTTCAGATCTTACGGAAACATTTGGGCCTCACACAATAGTAAAAGCAGATGTGTAACCTGATTGCTTTTGGAATTATAAGATGGTATCAGTCAATCAATCAGCATATACACTAGACACTGTACACAGAATTGTGATGGTCTCAGTTTCTTCCTGTCTGAGGTAACCTCAACCATGTTTTTGTATCCCATGAGAACGGTCTTTTATCATGTGACATGGCGCTGTTGGCAGTGGTAGATTTGAGGAGGGGGGGGGGTTGTAAGACAGCTGTTTCCCATCAGCGTTCAGTCAACTGCAGTTAGCCGGTTGCAACTATGCTCGGCAGATCCAAAGGGCCAAACAGCAGAGTGAAGCTCAAACATATGCATAGGCTAGAATAGTTCCAATTAGAAGGTCATCCCAATTTGTTCTCTCATATCCTCAGTGGTCAACAAGCGTCTCGGGCCTCCCTGCTCAGGGTTATGTATAAACTCATAAACAGAGGTGAATGGTTTGCCACCATCTGGGAGTGATTATGCTTTTCCCTCATTGTTTCCTGTATTTTCACCCCAACCCGGCTTTTCTGAATTCTGCTGTTCTGCTAGATCTGTCTTGGCACAGCTCCCCTGGCTTGTTCAGATTCTAGGCACCCCTTCCTCCTGTAATCCAAGACTGGGAATGCTTAACAGCAGTCACTCATGCACAGGCGTCTGTTAGCACATGTTGTTCACCTCATCAGGGGCAAAAATCTTCTCAATGAAGAGAACCTCCACTTTTCATCAGCATTCAGGAATTCATTTTCTGTTTCTGTTATAATTTTGTAAATCATAGTCCCATTCTGCATTATTATCCACATGACCTGCTCCTCTTTGAGATGTTTGATGATTGAAGCTGCACAGTGAAAGCATCCATGTACTTTATGGTGGAGACAGAGAGGAGCTGCCGCCAACCACCAGAATTCACACTCTTCTGGATTACATGCAAGTTTATTTTGTCTCTGGCGGAGATTCTTGGCTTCTCGTTGAGTAAAGATGATAAATTACTGTGTGGGAGCTTTCCGCTTCCTGCTACTGGAGACGTCTAGATCTCACTTTTCTGTTGAGCTTTATTGCAGTGCATCCTCCTCTCGTCTTTCTGTCAGGCACTTAAAAAAAAAAAAGCCTTCTCAGCAGCTAATGTCCATAGACTATTTTAGAAAGGGAAGAATACCATGAGGGACCCTAAATTTGATGAATGGGACCAATTCAGATAGGTAGATCATTCAAGATAAAAAAAAAAAAATATATATATATATATTAGCAATAAATCATAAAGAATGTGCAATGGACAGGTGTTTTGTGCAATAGAGCAGGCAGCCTATTATCAAGTTGCCATCAAATGGAACTTATAAGGTTGTATTTTCAACAGAGGGAGCTGACATATAATGCAATTCAACTTAAAAAAATGCCAGTGGGTTATTGCTCTAATGTTAAAAAAAAACAACTCAATTTGTCATAACACTATATAGCTACATTCATCCATTGTCTATAGCTGCTTATTCAAACATATGGTCGCATAGCTCCAATCGAACAATTATTATATTGTTGACAGTTTCCAACACCATTGAACTCCACTTTGTTTACCGTTCATTCTGTCTGTATTTTCCAGTTTTACGTGATGACTTCAGACAGAACCCTGTTGACGTTATGGTTGCTGTGGGAGAGCCGGCCGTGCTGGAGTGCCAACCGCCTCGTGGACATCCTGAACCCACAATTTCTTGGAGGAGGGATGGAACCAACTTGGATGACAGAGACGAACGCATCACAGTAAAAGATGCTACTTTGGCTTAAACACTAGAAACCTCCCTGGGATAATGAATGTAGCTGCAGTGAATGTATTCTTCTTTTGATTCAAATTATTTAATTATTTTCCCGTTAATCATTCAAATTTGGGAGCAGAACCAATAATTAGTTATCTCACTTTTATTTTCTTGAGAGTGAGTTATTTATTTCAACTGCCTTATGATGCATATTCAAGGAATTCATGAATGAACTTTGGCTAGGTCAGGGGTGAAAATCTTCGGTAGGAAAAGAACCAGGTTGCTTGGGTAATTTTGTGTGTATGCATGCATGCATGCATGTGTTTGATTTGTTTTTATGAATGTGCATGCTCTTGGGGACATGCAGGAGAGGATTTGAAGCTCATGTTAGTGCAGATTGACAGATAGTCCCTCTTGGGGATGGTGATGGACAGAGCAGCTATCTCTGATTTAAGGAGAGGAACAGATCAGTCAGGGGGGGAGGCTCCTCTGAGGGAATTACAAAGGCGGCTTTTTGCTTTGTACTTTCTCTGTGCCTGTCTCCTTCCTCTCTAATCATTTTGTCTATATGGAAAGAGGTCTTTACTGTCAGCATTCTCTCAAAGACACTTCTTTCCATACAAAAAACAAAAATGTCCACTACAAGTGAACCCTGGCTACTTTACATCTTTATAATAATTGCATTGATGTATTGGGCATTACTTCGTATCAAAGCTTTCTCTGCAAAAAAAATCAGCCTTTTACTCATATTTGCATTTCCATAGGTGTTTTTTTTTTTTTTTTTTTTTTTTGCTTGCATAATCAGTAATCAATGTCATGGCTGGAAACTTCCGGTTTATATTTGTAAAAACGATACCTACAGTGTCTGAAAGGTGAGCCTACACAGCCACTACGCTCTACATAAAAAATTTGAGGAACAATCCTGACTATTATCTAGATGGGATTGAATAGATCATTATCATGTTCTGTTAGGAACTGAAATAAACAAGACATGCAAGCTAGAGAATAAGTTAGCGAGGGGCAATGGGGGCTAGCATTGGACTGGCCTAGTAAGTGGGCGTAGACTACTTGCAGCTTGGACTTCGGGTTGAGTGAGCTAGCTGCTGCTGATAGGGAGAAATGTGGACGGGGTCATATTACCACATTCAAAGATCTCCACCCAGTGAATATGGAACAAAGATATCAAACAATATCCACGGTGTTGTAAAAGTATATTTTTTTTTCTTGAATGACAAAAACTTTACAATGTACAATTTTTAGGAATACAGAAATGTCATAATCCATGGGGATTAAACAAGGAGGTCCTAGATGTAGGGATATGAGATGCTTCACAGGTGGATGTGAAACCAGAATTTAATAAAGATGAAATGTTCCAAAAGATGGAAATTCCAGAAACTAGTAATGTTAAGCTTGTGCTTTTCTGTATGATGAATCAGAAGTGCTGTGAGCAGCGTTTCAATGGGTGCCTCGGTATCCCAAAAGTCCTCTCTTAGTGACCACACCAACAGAGGCCTTGTTACGTCTTTCATACGTCAGACATGTGACATAAATGTCAAGCTGCTTCTTTTGAAGGGGCTGGTCTTGTCAGTGTTTCTGTGCTTTGAAAGGGGTTTCAAACCCTTACATTACAACTTTATATATACTATAACACACTCACTATCCCAGTTGCGTAAGCATCTTTTTCACCTACTTTCCCAATCTAACAACTCTGATGTAGCTGCAAAAGCTTCTGCTATAACAAATGAATTCATTTTAAGTTCCACCATAATCTTATAACATCAGAATTCAGAATTTCAGAATCACTTTATTGTCATTGAACCTGGCACAACACAATTCTTCCAGTACAACCTGCACAAGACCAGGATCAGGTAGACTGAGGCAGCATCCGCAGAGCAGTGCATCTCGTTCCCATAACATTACCTACATCAAAGTAACCTAACAGCCCCCTTTCATCATTTATAACATCCATCCATCTTCTTCCGCTGGGGTCGGGTCGCTGGGGCAGCAGCCTGACCAGGGAAGCCCAGACTTCCCTCTCCCCAGCCACATGAGCCAGCTCATCCAGGGGGATCCCAAGGCGTTCCCAGGCCAGCTGAGAGATATAATTCCTCCAGCGTTTCCTGGGTCTACCCCGATGTCTCCTCTCGGTGGGACGTGCCCAGATTGCCTCCCCAGGAAGGCGTCCAGGAGGCATCCTGACCGGATGCCCAAGCCACCTCATCTGGCTCCTCTCGATGCGCAGGAGCAGCGGCTCTACTCTTAGCCCCTTACGGATAACCGAGCTACTCGCCCTATCCCTAAGGGAGAGAACGGCCACCCTGCGGAGGAAACACATTTCGGTTGCTTGTATTCGCAGTCTAGTTCTTTTGGTCACTACCCCGAGCTTGTGACCACAGGTGAGGGTAGGAACGTAGTTTCGCCATTTGTCTTCACCACAACGGGCCGATGCAGAGTCTGCATCATTGCAGATGGCGCACCAATCCGCCTATCAATCTTTCACTCCATCCTTCTCTCACTCGTGAACAAGACCCCGAGATACTTGAACTCCTCCACTTGGGGCTGAACCCCGTCCCCAGTTGCCATGGAGCGTTCCTGGTTTGTTATGCTTAAGTGTGCAGTGCATTATGGGTAATGTAGTGTGAAGTTGGTGTAGCGCTAGGCAAAAGTAAGGCAGTAACTGCTGTGGGACCTTACATAATCTACACAAGTTTCAAATTTTCAAATATGTTTTGTTCAGTTCAATATTCACTGAAAAACAAACATGTTAGATTAAGGCATTCTTTTGAACTTGCTCATGCACAACACTGTACACAGGCTTCAGTTTCACCATCCCTACCAGAAACTAAAAGAAAGATCCTCAATCCTGGTCCTCAAGGACCGAGGTCCTGCAGGTTTTTGCAGTTTCCCTGCTGAAACACACAAGTCTGACTCAAACTTAGAGGACCAGGATTAATCCATGAACTAAACTAACAAAATGGCACAACTTTGGCTGGCTGAGAAGCAAGCATGACAAACAATGAACTGACAGTGAATAAAGGAAACCAGGTCGAAAATATACTGAGGGACTAATTACAAATGAAGAGCAGGTGTGATAATCAGTAACCAAGAATGAGGTACAACAAGGGAGAAGAAATTAAGTGCAACAGAATACACAGAACAATGAACACAAGATAAAACAGGACACAAGACAGTGTAGAGAACTCAGACAGCCTAAACTGAAAACCAAAGAACAGACTACAACAGATATTCAACAAAAATCAAACCAAAAACAGAAATAAAATTCATGGACCATATGACATTAAGGGATTTATACCTCCTTCAATGAAACTTTAACAATTCTGTACATTTAAAAACATATCAGTGAAGTGTGAGCTGTAGTTTTGTGAAAATTATTTTCTATTTAGCCAACAAAATACGTGTAAATTACACTACAAGCAGTTTCAGAATATTTCTGCCTTGTGCATCTAAGACCTAAAATAAATATGCATTCCTTGAAATTCAGGCCACTTATATCATTGGAAACATTAAGGGCCAATGACAGATCTGTCCACTGATATTTAAGTAATAGAAAAACAATCCTATAGTATTGGTTGTATGCTGTAGTTTGTACATTCTATTAATAACATTGATTTGCTTTCATACAATCATCATTTTTTGTGCAAACAAGCTGAACAAAATATTTTTTTTGTCAAATGTTGAACATTTTGCTTTGGCCCTCATGCAAGTCTAGACATCAAACCCTAATCCACTGCTTGCTGACGGGGATGGCTGAATTCACTACGTGGTCTGAGATTTACCCACCAACCCCCACTGTCCACCCAAATGCCACACAAACACACTATGTCCCACATCTTACCGCTCCTTGTGATTACTAGTGTTTGTAAGTATACACAAGTCACACAATAGGTTGTTAAATCTTCTTTTTAAAACCCAAAAAATTACCGGAGATTTGGAATGTCAGCTGCAGTTAGATTACTCAGTTTACTCGGTGGTCAGCGTGGGGTGTTTGTGGTGGAAGGTTAGACAGGAGGAGGCTGACTAATAAATGAGTAGCTGCTGGTTTCATCCTTGCAGCAGCAATTTAATGGTATATTCTGTCGGAAAACTGGTGAGTGGAAGGTGCCCACCAGCGTCTAGTCGGGTGCTGTCTAGCATGATGCTGGATCACCTTCCCTGCTTGATAGACACAGCTCTGTAGGCAGTCTTAGCCCCTGACCCTTTCGAAGAAGTGGCAGAGAGCTGCTACGTGCTGTGTGTTTTTTGCAGTAATACGTGAATAGTTTGATTCTCTAACTAAGTGTGGGTAGGAAAGAAGCAGTCTTAAAGCATAATAACTGGGCTTAAAGTTTAATTGACGATATCAGCGAGGTGTATTCAGGTGCTGTATGCAATAAGCTGCCTATGTTTGTTTTGGGGTCTTCAGATCATCTCACTTTTTTTCTGCAGTAGCACATCTATTCATTGCTGCAATAGTATAACCTCTAACCCCCGGCAGCCCTCACTGTCAGTGCAGATGCTTGCTTTCAAAGCTCTATAAAGACATCTACCATAATCTGTGGGAGTATGTGGTGGATAGAAAATGCTGTAAGCAGCATGGAGTGCATATGTCTTTAACCTCTTTGTCGTTTGTGTGGGTGCGCTCGTCTGTATTTGCTCAGCTATGCTGTTAAAAAGAAAGTGAAAAGTTTGGGAAAGGCAAAGTAAGCTGACAGAACATCTAAGATCTCTACAAAGAGGTTGTTTCTTTGTTCCTATGGTTCTTGTGGAGCACTAGATATGAATTATGTAATTTTGTAATAGGTGACCTTCTTTGTGCCTTGAAAGGCAGAGCAAGTTCCATCAGTAAGCTGTGGCTGTTATGCCAACAAGTGCATGAAAATGTACTGATTATATGCAGGTGCTATCTTACATGAAAGAAAATATCTCACAGCAGGGGCATATTTTAACATAAGATTTACAGAATGCTGCCAGCTTATTACATGCATTATGAATATTCTGTAGTCAATCAGGAATTCACAAACACACTACATGCTAGGATGGTAAAATCTTGTGCAAATACAACTGTGCAAACATTTTTTTGTGTGCTTTCTTTCAGATCCGGAGCGGCAAGCTGATGATCACTAACACCAGGAAGAGTGATGCGGGGAAATACATCTGTATAGCTACTAACATGGTTGGAGAGAGGGAGAGTGAGATTGCCGAACTAACAGTGCTAGGTAATATTTGCATATTTTTGATAGCATCTCACCTTGTTGAAGTGCTTCACTTTGTCTAATCTCTCTCTCAGTTTATACGTTTTTGTTTGGCCACGCACTATATGAAACTGTTGTCACCACATTATAAAAACGTATTAATTATGTTGATTATGCAGCACTGCTTTCCAGTCTGGCAGCTTTAGAGAGATTCTCCACTATACAAGTATTGAATCTCTACCTCTGTTGCATACAATGTTATAACCTTTTAGTATAAGAGCTCCCCATGGAACTGCCCTTCTAACACCCCCATCCCAAATGCTTATTTCCCCCCTCCATTCACAATCCTATCCACCACTTATTCTGCTAACACTTTCCATCACATTAGAGCTCTTATCAGTAGCACACGGTTAGATGACCTTGGTTTAGGTTGCAAGTATACACTTCAGCACTTCAGAGTCTTTCATGGCTATGAGAAGAATCCTGATGACTACAGAAACAGGTGAACATATGCTGTTCTACAAGCTTTACATAACAAATTACTTAGATATCTGGATATAAGCTGGCGGTAAATGTAAATTTCAGTGTCTGTCTGCAGGAGTTCTCCATGTTTGTGCTGAATCTGACAACCCATGTTATCTCTGAATGAGCTGAGGTTAGTTGTATATTAGACAGCCAGCAATCCTTAGTCTTTTTTGGTCTTCAGTTAGTTTCTGCAAAGCTTTGGGGTGTGTTAGGGCCCCATTATTTTGCTGCAGTATGAATGAGGGTGCAGCATGTCTTTGAATAATGATGTGCTTCCTCTCCTTGGTTGGTATAGTCAGTTTTTGTGAGGTTTTCAATTCCAGAGTAGGCAAAAAGAACAAACCTTTCGTCTTTAGATAAATTTAATCTCCTTGTATGGTCCTTGTAAATCTTCTACATTTACTTTTACACATTTTAAGTTTCTATTAAAACATGAAAGATTTTGGGAGTGGTGTGATTTGAGGTCCACAATGTGAGCACAACTGTCAGCATGATGAGAATAATGATTATGCTGGTATTTTTGTTTCTTGCTGTTGTGCTGCCCTGCAGAGCGGCCGACCTTTGTGAAACGTCCCAGTAGTGTGGTGGTGCTGGCAGACGAGAGTGTGGAGTTCCACTGTGTGGTTCAAGGAGACCCCGTTCCCACAGTCCGCTGGAGGAAAGATGATTCTGACCTGCCCAAGGGCAGGTAACTCACAGAGGCACTCCACAGTAAATCACAATGGACACATGATGTTTCAGCTTTTTGTGTCATCTCTTGTGTATTTGTCTCTGTCCTGCCCCTCAGATTTGAAATCTTAGAGGACCATACCCTGATTGTCCGCCAAGTGACCCCTTCAGATGAGGGCTCTTATACATGTGTGGTGGAGAACATGGTTGGAAAGTCTGAAGCTTCTGCAACACTTACTGCACACGGTCAGTATAACCCGACCTTCGCATGTAATTTCTGCTATACCTTTTGTGCATACTCCTGATAAATCTTTTTCAAGGCCACATATTTAGTTTTTATGGACAAGAAATATATATGCCAGACAGTTGTTCCTTAACAAGTTGAGTCCTGGCTTTAAGTGTCACAAATGAAAAGGGAGGGATTTTCATGGAGCCTTGCCTTGTATCCAGACCTAGTTTTCATTGCTGCACGTCTGGTTGCTGTTTTTCTTAAGATAGTGCAGAAAGGCAGAGTTATCCGTTGAGTTTTTATGTTTTTTTCCCACTTGCTGGCTCTGCAACTGGCAACATTTCTAAATTACAAGCTGTATGAGATATTGCAAGTTTGTTTGGACTGCATTTTAAAGTCATGTTCGGTAGAAACTGAAAAGAGCATGCAAAGTGAATACTAAGGCAACCGCAGAAAATGGATTTGTTTGGTCTGAGTTGTCCTGCCACAATGACACCCTTTAGTTCCTAGATTAGTGATGGGACATAAGCAGTAAGGCAGTTCATAATTGCACACACAGACCTATACAATTAAACACATTGCTGTGACGCAGTGGGAGAAATATGCTGTGAGGACAGTAGGACTTAATTAAAGGTAAGGCAGTACAGCTTGCTTGCTGGGAAGTGACATGGTTCCAATAACTTTGTCTTCTTTTTCTTCCAAAAACCTGAGAGAGAGAGCAACTAGATGGAACACAGCTGTTTTTTTATAGTGGAGGATTAAAGTGGGGCATCAATATAGTAATAAAGACTTTATTAGTGGACAAAACAGAGAGGTGAATATATGTTTTCTTAAAGAAATAAAACAAAAATATCTCTATCTAAATAGCAAGGAGCTATAATCTTAACCACACACTAACTCAGAATATTTGGTTAGTTTGTCATCCTGCACAGGAATACTAAACCAGCTGTTCATCCAGCATTTAATTTCAGTAGAGTAAATCAAGTTTATGCGGGGGGGGGCTTTCTTTCCTCGGGAAAAATATCCAGCTGCATCTTCACCATATTAAAAGTCTAGATTTTTTAAAATGTAGTAGTCATTGATAGCAAATGTGTCTCTCTGTGGACTAGATATTGGTGATGCTGTCACAGTAAAGGTTATACAAGTCATGATTTTTATTTTCAACTAAAATAAATCATATATAATTTGCTGCAAACTAGTTTGTTCAATTAATGTATATTTGTGTTAAAGGATATTTGGCTCAATTAAAATGGGGGAGTTTCATACTTTGATACTTCAATCTTTTAATCAACTAAACTCGACATTTTTCACAGATGCCCTTTTTGCCCCTTAACCCAAGAATTCATCACCACTCAGGTTTTTTTTGTTCTCTTTAGCAAAATTAGTCCAAATATGCCTCAAAGCTCTCTGACTCTTTTCTTTTAACCACTAACTACACATTGCACACATCACAATCAAAAAGTCTAATCAAACTGAGTATATATAGTCTGAAATTATTAACCAAAATAAGATAGGATAAGATGTTAAAAGACTAGCATAAACTAGCAAAAGACTAGTGAAGAGAAGCAAGAAGAAAAAAAGAAACACCAGGAGACACACATAAACAAAGGCTACAAATACACAATTTGGGTAAATACAAAATGTAACAGACATACAATTAATGTAAAGAGACATGAAAAAACTGGAGAAATACACAAAGTGACTGTAAGGAGTAACACAATACTTGCAGAGATATAAAACACAATAAAGGAATGTAGAATTATTACAAACAAAACAACTGGAAACTATAAGTTTCTTTAATTTTATGTTTAAGGTGGAAGGGGGAGTCATTGTACACCATGCACAGGGACCCATAGCCTCTGCTCTTTCATACCAGTGTCATTGTGGTTGCTCATTTAGGCATGTTCCAGTCCTGTTAAAGGCATTCTTACTGTTGCACATCCATATTCAACATGATTACTCATTACACTGCTCTTCTGTGTGTTCTTTCTCTTGTAGTCAACACTGGTAAGTTGTCATCCACCCCTCATCCACCATCAGAAAACAACAGGAAATCATGACCCCCTGTCACTGTCCTATCTGCACTGTAATTCCATCCACTGCTACAGTATGTAATTCATGTTATGTGTGGGTAAATAAATTACAATTAGCATTTTTTTTCCTGTTCTCATTTGAAAGGTGAAATATGACCATGTCTTGCTGCATGGGCACTTTGGATTAGTTAATTTAGTCTTTAATGCTCACTGAGATGTCGTAAAATTGTAAAAAATGAAGATGTGTGAGATTACCAAGTAATTAAAAGTCGTCTTCCTTTGCAGTGCCCCCTGCTTTTGCCATACGTCCCAGGAACCAGGTGGTGTCAGTGGGGAGGACAGTCACTTTCCAGTGTGAGGCCACAGGCAACCCACAGCCAGCTATTTTCTGGCAAAGGGAGGGGAGCGAGGTGAGACTGACCCCCAGTCTGTCATCACACTAAATCACTATGCAGTGTTAATAAAAATAATGAATGGCATTCTGACTGTCTAATTTCTGTCTCATCTACAGAGTCTACTATTTTCTTATCAACCACCACAACCCTTTAGCCGTCTGTCTGTTTCCCAGATGGGCAGTTTGACCATTACGGATGTTCATCGCTCTGATGCTGGCTTCTACAGCTGCCAGGCTCTCAACATCGCTGGCAGTGTTATCACCAAAGCACTGCTGGAGGTTACAGACGGTGAGTAAAAGGAAGGAACTTTGGAGGAAGAATGGCAGGAATTATGTTCTTGAACATTCCTGGTTATGAAGATTTCTCCAAGTGGAGGAGTTCAAGTATCTTGGGGTCTTGTTCATGAGTGTGAGGGAAGGATGGAGTGAGAGATCAATCGGTGGATCGGTGCAGTGATGCAGACTCTGCATCAGTCTGTCGTGGTGAAGAAGGAGATGAGCCAAAAGGCAAAGCTCTCAATTTACCGGTTGATCTTTGTCCCTACCCTCACCTATGGTCACGAGCTGTGGGAGGTGACAGAAAGAACGAGATCGGGTGAGAAGCTCGGTCATCCGGGAGGGACTCAGAGTAGAGCCGCTGCTCCTCCGCATGGAGAGGAGCCAGATGAGGTGCCTCGGGCATCTTGTTAGGATGCTTCCTGGACGCCTCCCTGGTGAGGTGTTTAAGGCACATCCCACCGGGAGGAGACCCCAGGGAAGGCTCAGGACATGCTGGAGGGATTACATCACTCAGCTGGCCAGGGAGCACCTTGGGATCCCCCTGGATGAGCTGGCAAATGTGCCTGGGGAGAGAGAAGTCTGGGTTTCCCTGCTCAGGCTGCTGCCCCCACCACCCGATCCTGGATAAGCGGTAGAAGATGTATAGATGGACATTTCTGGTTATATCTTTGTCTGTTGGTTAGATTTTATAAGACATTTTTGTCAAGTCTGAACAAGTATAGCTTTTTAGGAGGGTTGTCAAGAAAAACTTTCTTCTGTCCAGAAATCTGGTCAAACATCTTATATAGACATATGTCAAGCATGGGGGTCGAGTGATAATGATTTGGACTTGTTTTGTTGCCACCGTATCTGGGCCTCTTCTTGTCTCTGAGTTGATCAGGAATTTCTCTGTATACCAAAGTATTACTGGAGTGAAATGTGAGGCTAGACTAACTAACTAACTAACTAACTAACTAACTAACTAACTAACTAACTAACTAACTAACTAACTAACTAACTAACTAACACTTGACCTAAATCAATGATCCCAAGTACACAGTACCAGCAAATGTACAACAGATTGGCTTAAAAACCAGATGATTTTTTTAATGATGTCTTGATTGACAGAACCTTCACATTGAAAGAGGATGTACTGTACTGTATCCATTGTAACCTAGATCACATTAATACTGCATAGTCTTTGTTCTATTTTGGTGCAGATATTTGTGGATGAAGTCTGGAGGAATGACATATGATGTCATTTTTAGGTACTCTGGAAAAGTGCTCTGAGGGGATTCTAATCCAAGTTCTACATGATAAAATAACTGTGTTAATTGCTTTAGAAAAGCAATTTAACTGTGCTCGGAGGCCCGTAGCAGTAATTATACACCTGTGTGATCATTAATACACATGTCTGTGTGACATTATGAGGCGTACATGCATTATATTAATGGATATGATTGCTTTAGGTTTCCTGTACATAAATGCATTTACAAGTGGATTATTGCAGAACCTTTGGTTATAGTTGACAGTCTTTCCCACATATAGATGACAGGCATCCACTCAGTCAACATTTTAAAAAGGGGGATGATGAAGGTGGCTTTTGTCATATTTTGGTGGTCTGCATAGATCTGAGCTCTTACTCGTCCTTTCACAAACACCCCCACCTCCAAATTCTCAATCCAGTCCTCTCATCCCCATTTGAAGTGTTATATTTGTATGGTAATAACTGGTTCACTTTACCTCTGGCAGTTTTCAAAGCATGTTTCCATCACTATTTGGGGGGAAGGGGTGTTTTTTTATTTTTTTATTTATCAGTCTAAAACCATCACCCCATCCACAGAGTTTTAAAATGTGTGTGAGAGAGAGCTCTGTTATCTAAGTGGAACTGTTATTAGTTGGGCTTTGCTGTCATGATTGGATCCGGCTCCTGCAGTACCTTCTACCCAATGAATGATTAGTTGCCCTCCGCTGGAGGGGAAAAGTTGATTTCTTTTTCCTCCACTGCCTGCACAGCCACCTAAGCCTATTGTTCTCCTGCTTTACCAATTTTCTTCCCAATATCTTTCACATCTTATCTTTTTTCTGCCCTTTTCACCACTTCATTTTCATCTCTCTTACTTTGATTTCTTTCTCTTTTATGACCTTTTTTGAACCTCAGCTCAAAATGACTAATATTCAAACTTTTGACAGTTACACAATTTTACTTTGTATTTGATTTTGCCATTTCACGAGGAGAGACATTGACATGCAGGAAAGACGGAGGTTGGCAAATACTTAATGATGAACAATAATGTCATAGTATCTTAATTACTTGAATACAGCATGAAGCATTATTTACATGTCCAAGCTGCAAAGCTGTAGTAATCCTATTGTTCTTCCTCTTCTTCCACTTGTTCCTATGAATAGTAGTATTAGTAGCACTATATCTCCACTAAATGTGCAATAAAGAACGATAAGAGACAAAAAAGTGGAAGCTGAATTGCAAATTCCATTTATTATTTGTTATTTAAGCATTTACAATGGCCCTTGATGCAGTTAAAGTGGGACTGTTATGACTGAGTTTACATTTTTGCGATAATCTTAAAGACCACCTGGTTCAGAGTCTAAATGAGGATTTTAATCTCTAACTAATGTTTGTACCAATTTTTTTTTCGAAATGTTCAAACGTTTTCATGATCAGGCAACATCATGTATTTAGAATAGTTGCATCTGTTTCTTTTTCCTTTTTAAAATAATTTTATGATCAAAACTTCATGACTGCTGCTAAAGCTTTTCATTGTTAATTTGTGAGAAGGTGTAGTGAAAGCCAGTAAGTATTCTTCTCTGGACATGAAGATCCAGGGGCCAAATCCTCCAGTGGCCACAATCTCCTTGCTAACAATGCAGCAATTCATGCATTTGGTCTGCTTCCAAGTACTCTGCTTTGACTCCGATCACTGCTGCCGGAAGATTTATTTGTTTTGTATGTAGAAATTGCTCAGAGTTGCAACAGTAATTTGTTATGTTTTCTAGTATAAATTAAGTTTTGGTCACAGCCAAACAATCTTTCATATAATGTACAATATTCAATAATGTTACGGTGAAATATTAACAATGTTGCTCCTTCACTCTTCTATTTTTGTGTTATATTAGCTGGCTCAGACTACCCTCCTCCTGTTATTAGACAGGGCCCAGTCAATCAGACTGTTCCTATAGACAACACAGTAGTCTTGGGTTGCCAGACTGCTGGCTCTCCACCTCCCACAGTCCACTGGAAGAAGGATGGTGCAGTAGTGTCTCTCGCAGACTCACGGATGTCCATAACAGAAACAGGATCACTGAAGATTCACAATGCTGAGGTAAAAGGTGAAGTAATACTGCATTTAGTAAGAACAGGCCCTTGAACAAACCAACCTACTGATGTGTGCATCCACGTTTTCTCTTCTTAGCTGGGAGATTCAGGTATCTACACATGTGTTGCTTCCAGTCCCAGTGGAGAGGCTTCTTGGACAGCACATTTGCAAGTAGAAGGTGGGTTATTTATATGGAAACACAACAAGAACTCTATACTGCACTGTATAGTGAAGAACCTTTTAAGATTAATTACGTTTAATCAATTTATTCATATCTTTATGGCAGAATTTGGAGTTGTTGTTCAGTCGAGTCATCCCACAGACACTCGTCTGATTCCCAGTGCTCCATCCAAACCTGAAGTCACTAACATCAGCCGTACATCTGTCACACTATCATGGAAATCCAACACCAACACTGGTGCTTTGCCTACATTTTACCTAATTGAGGCATTCAGGTTAGACATATTTATGCACATGTACAGTAGAATTCAGTAGTATTTAGGTGACTCTGTTCCTTGTAGTCATGTGCAGTCATTTCTTCCCCTGTCTGTAGTTATACTTTAGGCAGCAGATGGGTGACCCTAGCAGAGCATGTGAAGGCCGAGACCTTTGTCCTGAAAGACCTGAAGCCTGGAGCTGTCTACATCTTCATGGTCAGAGCAATGAATGCTCATGGCCTCAGTGATCCCAGTCCAATTTCTGACTCGGTCAGAACACAGGGTCAGTGTGGATCCTCCATCCTTTTTTTCTGCTTCACTACACAACTAACACGCAGTGCAGACACACTGCTTATTTTAAACAAAACTAATGCTACAATTTAATTTCTTTCCTTCCTTTAATACACATAGATAGCACTTCCACTATGCAGGGGGTGGACCACCGTCACATCCAGAGAGAGCTGGGAGATGTCGTGATCCACCTGCACATGCCGACCGCCCTTTCGTCCTCTGCAGTAAGGGTTCAGTGGATGGTAAGGGGACCATTCTACACTGACTGTCTTGCACATGCTCAGTGTTGTAATACTGCATACACCCATGGTTGTCAAAGTTAAAGTAAATATGGGAAAAGATCAAATATACCAGTACAAATAAACATGTCTTCTACTTGAGTTAATGCTGTAAAAGCCAAGGTGCAGGCCTTAGAAAAACAATCAAGACTCACAGTGCTGACAGAAATTTTGGCATACAGATTTTTTAAGCGTAGATATATGCTCAGGAGTTTTGTGAAGCAATATGACGATTAGCGAGCACTTATAGTGAAATGAGAAACATCTTGAGATTTATGCAGAAAGGATTTTTCAGTCAGGTTTTATCTCTGCAGTATTCTCTGCAAATAAAAGAATAAATAATAAATCTACAGCACAGACAAATGACTTTGTTAGAGTGATATATTCCATCTTCATTCTCATAAAAATGTATCTGGAGCAGTTGTCTGAGTGGAAGCCTTTATAGAATCATTTCAGCAACTCTTTGCCAAATAATGTGGTTTCAGTGGAATTTGCTTAGTTGTCCTTTGCTTTATTTTAAACCCAAATGATACTGAGAGGAAATCGTTAATGGCCTCATATTGTGGATTACATTGAGAATTCACATTTGTATGAGGAGAGGTTAATAGAAAAAGTGAGTGTAATGAGTTTTGATATATCTTTCTTGCAGGATGTTCTCTTGCACACAAGATGGGGCTCTACCCCCTTGGATGTATGTTGTTTTAACTCCCATAGAGAGATACAGTATATAGTAACTGTGAACACACACTGATCTAACTCAAGCCCAGATGCTTACTTGCTCATAATAAAAGAGTTGTGATCACAAATATATGATGTTGATCTTACACAGCATATTTTGGTTGTAGGTCGAGCAACAGTCCCCATACATCCAAGGTTATAAGGTGCTTTACAGGGCATCGGCAGAGCATGGCCAGCCTGAGGTGCAGTGGAGTGTCCTGGAGGTTCGCGCTCCACAGGAGGATGGGGTGGTGATCAGTCATCTAAAGAGAGGATCCATCTACGAGTTCAAAGTACGGCCCTTCTTCGATGAGTTCCAGGGAGCTGACAGTGAAGTAAAGGTGGTAAAGACACTGGAAGAAGGTACATTTTTATTCTACTGTATTTTTAGTGATTGATATTAAAAGACAAATGTCTTTTAATCATTGTATCATAACCATACAAAGCAAGATATAGATTTTTAAGTGATGGTCAGTATGTCTTTCTCTGTATCTTCATGGTTAACTTTATGCATCACTGTCTTAGCCCCTAGAAGAGCACCCCAGGGTGTTACAGTTGCAAAAAGTGATGCCAATGGGACTGCGATCCTTGTTTCCTGGAAACCGCCTCCAGAGGCAGAAGAGGCTGGAGTCATTCATGAATACAAGGTACAAAAACATAAGAGATTAAATTTGGGCTTTACCTTTGTGAAGCTGTGTTTTTGTGACCCTCAGGCAAAACACTGTCATCTCACTGTTTTTTTGATAGATCTGGTGCCTGGGCAATGAGAGCCGCTACCATGTAAACCAGTCAGTGGATGGTTCCACCTTCTCTGTGCTCATTGCCAGTCTGGCACCAGGGATTCGTTACAGTGTAGAGGTCGCAGCTTGCAATGGAGCTGGACCTGGAGTCAAAAGTGATGTTACTTTCTTTCAACTAGGTAATAGTTTTTGGCAAACAGAGTAGTTGTGCTTTCAGAAATGCTTTTTTTTTTCTTCTTTTTTTTTTTTACCTGCCCCATCAACAATTCTGCATCCACACAAGTGTTCGTGCATATGTTGTTTGAATTCCTTTCTCTCTATTTTTTCTGACCAGACTCTGCTGGCCAGATGATGGATATCAGTGACAAAAGAGATACATTATCACAGATCTCAGATGTGGTGAAGCAGCCAGCATTTATTGCAGGCATTGGCGCCACCTGCTGGTTGGTTCTCATGATTTTCAGTGTGTGGCTCTACCGTCATCGCAAGAAGAGGAGTGGTCTCAGCAGCACATACACCGGCATCCGCAAGGGTGTGTTCCTGTGTTCTGTCATGCAAAGATGTATGTTTGAACCCCTATAGGCTCAGTCTATGGTTTAAAAAAGAAAGGTATGATATGAGCTTTTAGAGCATTTAAAAGGTAGCATTACTGTAGAAGGGGGATCAAGCTATGACATGATGCCACCTCGCTACAGCAGTCGTCATTCCAACGATATTAAAGAATATTTTTCTGAGGCTGATAAGCAGATCACATCAAAGGGATGAAAAATTCTTTGGTCTAATCATCCTTTGACACAAAGACCTCAGAGACAAATTTGCATTCCAGGCTATGCAGACATTCAAAGACTGACCTTTAATCACTTATTTGTAGAGTGTCATTTTCTCAGAACTGCACAGTACTTGGATGCACAGGCCTGTCAACCTGCCATGACCACGTCTGTTTGCCACAATATTGTTGCTGTTTTCCAGCTGTCTGTCAAGTTACCTGTCACCCTCATTAACCTTCACCTGGACTCTTAAATCAAAGAGAGAGGCAGCAGGAACACAGATGGCATGTGCTAACTTAAATGCTTGCACTCATCAAACGTATTAAAATAAGGGATGCCCATCACACAACGGAGGTTCACATGAATGCACATATCTAATGCTAAAAATCTGAATTCTCTAATAATGCATTGTATTGTATCTAACTATAAATTATTAAGCTAACTATTAGTGTAATTTGATTATTAATTTAAATCCTTTTTCCCTCTTTATTTTTCTCCACAGTCCCATCATTCACCTTTACACCCACAGGTATGTCTTATAAGGGTCATCTGATTGTCTTTATCCCATTTTACATAAATATCAAATGCATTTTAATTAATTAACATTTATATTGTATGCATCCCAATTCTATGAAGGATAATTAGAGCTGGTGTGTTTAGTTCAGTTCCTGACTTTTGTTGTGGAAATGGGAAAATCCATTCATCCATCCATTTTCTGTACCGCTTAATCCATGCAGGGTCGCAGGTGGGCTGGAGCCTATCCCAGCAAGTGAAATGGGAACATAGAAGCTAAACTTTTAAAAGAAATGAATAAGGATGTTAGACTTTGAAATGGTCTTGGCATCTTAACACAGAGAACAGTGACAAAAAGCAAAGACAAAAAAGAAAAAGATGTAAAACAACATGACTCATATGAGATAAAACTGATGGCAACCGGTTTTTTCTCTACATTTCTGCCCACAGAATGTCTTTTGTGTAGACATACTAGGCATATTTTGCATAAAGATCTGAAAGCTTTTTGTGTAAAAAACCCACTACCTCTATGTTACGCTCATTTGCTTTGTTAAGAAAAACATTACAATCCAGTTTATATTCCATTGCTTGTGGAGGAGAAACTGTTACAAAAACCTTCAAAATCATCAGTGGAGTCATGTTAAAAGGGGTAAATTAAGTATGATTAAACCAGAAAGACTTACATACCATATATATTGAACCATGTCCTGAAATATGCTCAGACTTTTGATTTCAAATTTCTGTTCAGACTCCTCACCTGCCTTTCAAGGTTTTTTTTTCCACTGTTGGTACTTCCTCTTTTTCTGTCAGCTCACCAAAGTTGAATTTTTTCTCTGTTTGTCTTTGCAGTCGCATATCAAAGAGGAGAATCTGTGTGCAGTGCTGCCAGGTGACTGATATTTTTGTCCCTTTGTGTTATATAAAGACTAACAGGAGAAATTCAGTTCTATTGTGGAAACACTAGGGGGAGATGCTCACCCATTACTAATGTATAGAGGTGGCAGTGTTTGATTGACAACACTGTGGTCCTCCTTGTTGCAGACCTGGCCCTCTCAGCATGGGGGAACCACTGAACCAGCTGTGGCTGCCAGACAATTGGCCAAATGCATGTGCCAATCATAAGGACTGTAGCATCAACTGCTGCAATAATGGCAATGGCACCAGTGACAGCAACATGACAACATACAGCCGACCAGGTTAGTATGAGGCTAAGATCATCCCATTTCCCAGATAGAAGCCTCTGAGATATGACTTATGTGAATAATAAAAACCAAACGTCTTGTAACAATGCCAAATATTTGTGACTTCCTTTGCTTCTGCTTTGTTCAAGTGCCTCTTTGTTTCTTGTACTCAGCTGACTGCATAGCCAATTATGGAAACCATCCAGAAAACAAACAAGGGGGACAGCTTGCTTCTGAGACACCCATATACAGTGATGTGAACCTCTCCAACAAGCTCGGTGAGATTAAAACATTCAACAACTCCAACTTGTGCTATGCAAGTCCAGGAGGAGATTCATCAGCCACATATGAGCCTATTCCATATGCCACAACGCAGCTTATTCAGGCTAGCATTAAGAACAAGTCAGCTGCTGGTGGCTCTATAGCAGAGCCTCTGGATATACCCTGTTGGAAACAGCTTCCCAGCCTGCCTCCAATACCCAAGGAGATGGCAGCACAGATGCAGTACAACATGACTGAGCAAAGCAGTAAAGGTACTTTTATAAATGTGATGTGCTTTACAGGCCTTATATAAACAAAGAAAGATGCTGTAAATTTCCATGTTGCTTTGTCTCCAGATCTGCAGGGAAGTGAGGGAATGATCCACCCTAAAAGTATCCCATACAGCCAGACCCGTGATCATAGCACAGGAGGCTCATATCACAGTTCAGACAGAGGCAGTAACAGCACCTCAGGTGAGGCCATCAACTCCTTTGTAGCGCCTAATATTAATGAAGCAAACAGCAAGTATGTGCTGACCTTGATGTTTATTTTTCATTTTCTCAGGGAGTCAAAATCAGAAGAAAGGAATACGAGCCCCGAAGATCCCAAAACATAATGCAGTAAGCTGGGGGGGAGCCCTGTCTCCTCCTCATGCTAATGCATGGGATTGTGATGAGTATAGTCTGCCCATGGAAAGGAGGTACAAAAATGAAGGAAGAAAATGCAGCACACTCTGTTATGTACACAAAGAAGGAGCTCAAAGGAAATATATAAATAGTGTACTTCAAAATGCCCCAAATATATCAAGTATGTCTTTCTGCAACAAGCTGCCTACTTTACTTTCTCTTGACTGACACACCAGTTCATAAAATATAGACTGCAAAGCTTCTGACTTTGCCATGTTAAGCTACAGCTGGTGCATACTGTGATGCTCATTAGCCAGTGGTTGTCCATCAGATAAGAATGACTGGAAAAAGGCATCACATGATGAAATTATTCAAGGCCCATGCATCTAGATGGAGATTGCTGGGAATATCTTGCTTCCTGTCAAAGCAAGATCTCATTGTCACAGCACACACTTTGAAGTAATATTGGATTTTTTTGTGCCATTGTCAGGCTGTTAGTTACCTATTAAAGCAGGTAAAAGCAAAGACTGCATTCAAGAAACCTGAGAAATGTTCAACTTGAGCATGATGGAATGTTTTGATGGAAGAGTGAAGGGGTTTGCATTATGTCTAATGGGCTGTGACTAATACGTAAGGACTGCTAGTACTCCTCATTCCCTTCATACATTATTGTATATCACTCCTTTTCTCATCAGCTTTGATCCAGAGGACAGAACAGAAAGTTTCCCCACTCCACCGGCTAGAGGAGCAGTGTCATCCCCTACTCAAATGTCCTGCAGTCACCCAGCCGTCACATCATCACAGGGAGACCTGAGCAATGGCGTGCATGATGGGGCTGAACACCTTGCACACACCTACAGCTCAATCCCTCTCTGCATGGACACTGAAGGACAGGAAGAGAATGAAGAAGAGCTTGAAGAGGAAACAGATGCAGAGTTGGCTGAAAATCTCTACAGCCAACCTCACCACCACCAGAAACTCAGACACCAACTGCACCACATCTCTCCGCACAAGCTGCAACTCAATGGGCTGGAGCAGACCCCAACCTCCAGCACCGGGGACCTGGACAGATCAGTCACGGGGTCTGTGGTTAACAGCTGGGGCTCAGCATCGGAAGACAACATCTCATCAGGCAGGTCCAGTGTTGTCAGCACCTCAGAGGGATCTTTCTTCACAGATGGTGATTTCAACCAGGCAGTTGCCTCTTCACGAGATATTGTAGGCCTGCGCATGTGCAGATACCCAGATGAGTCAGGTGGGACGAAAATTTTGCTTGTGTGTCCTAATTTTCTTAACATGTTTGCTTACTTTAGCAGATCTCTTTGCAAAAAATTATTTTTATGTGAAATTGTGAGAGAGAGAGCAAAACATCTGCTGCGGCAAACTACAGACAGAAAGCACACAGCTACTATTCAATTCAGAAAGCTTCCTGCAGATAAACTGACTGCATAAATAATTGCAATCTATTAACATAAAGTTCATTATTTTACATGCAGTGTTTGACTTAAGCTTCTTTTTTAAACTTGTGTGATGTGTTCAGGCCGGTGGCTACAGCGAGCCAGCAGCCCCATGTCCACAGACAGCAACATGAGTCCTGCAATCACACATAAAAAACCCAGAAGGCATAAACAAAACCATTCCGGTCAGCAGGGTTATCATCCCAAAGATGTCTTCAACGATGGTAAAGACAAAATGGAGGAGATTTGCTACAAAATATCTGTTCGTAGCTCTAACATTCAAATCTCTGCTTTGTCTCCAGACTCTTGCATGCCTCTGAATTTCCCCAGCCAGATGTCCCATGATGACTACAAAGCAAGGGGAGCCACGTTGCCTCGGATGGGCTCTGGGGAGGCGCGAGGTAGAAGAGGCAGCACTGGTACTCACAGGGTCAGAGAAACGTTTGAAAAGAATGAGAGCCAGGAGATTCCACCAGGAGGCAAAGGAAACAGCAAAAACCGACAGCAATCAGGTACAGGGTGGATTATCAAGCCCATTCTGGAACTTTTCGATTATGTGATGTAACGTTAGGCCAACTTACCCTTTCTTTCGACTGTGTTTTTTTTTTGTCAGAATTTGGGGACATTCTTCTGTACAGTCGTCCCTCTTTCCCATCAGGTCAAACTCAGAGGGAGTCCAGTTCTAATTCATCTAACTTTCATGCATGTGGAGACTCAAGAACCAAACAGGGAGAGCAGGTGGCCCCAACAGGACAGGTGGAGGAGGTAAATGAAAATCTTGAAACATTCCTCAAGATACAGCCTTACTTGTGTGAAAATATATGTGACACAATTGAATACACAGCATGAAATGCCATGAAATGGCAAAGAAACTGACACTGTTTTATTCTCACAGTTACTGAAAAGCTAAGAAGCAACATGAGCACAAGGGGAATATTCTACAGCTGCTTCAAAGGACTATGACTTTTACAACATGGATAAAGACTCAAAGAATACTGCACAATGTACAATATTGTTTTTTCTACTTGGAATTTCTCTTTAGGTGTTGGAAAAAAAAAGAAAAGAAAAAAATGAATCTCATATTTAAGTCTGTGGACTTGTTTATTGTTAGCTTTCTTGGTGACCAGCTTCCAGGAACCTGAACCGCTGGTTTCTCAGTAAAGTTTAATAAATGCACATTTGATGGCAGATGTGAGTGTCTACAAAAATATTGCTCTTGGCGACTGCTTGATGCGGTTCTCATGATATTTGTTTGTCTGTTGTTATTTTACTGTAACTGATATACTGTCATTACCAGCCATCTTGTACATTGTTTACTGCCACAGAAGTGCTTCAAATTTTATATAACAGTGTTAATGTTTTCTAAGTGATGTATATGTGTCTTTGTATTATTTGTTCTACTTTGGTTATAAAAGCACAATCACTTAATTTTATTCTAAGTCAGTGTTAAATGAATTTCAGTCTGGAGGAAGTCAATCGTCGGAGTCCCGTTAATCATTTTATCGCTTCATATCAGCTTGAGAAAACATTGTTAATAGTGATTGTGCATTGAGTTGCGTACATTTGAGCTGCTTTCATTCAGATTTGAGCTATCTGTTGTGTGTACTGTGTGACTTGCATGCAGATTCAGACAAAAGAGGCGTCTTTAACATCTTCACAGCTTTGCCTTCCATTTGGGATGATCAAAAGTCTGTTCATGGACTGATTCAATTTATTGTCTCTCTTTGCTGAGTTCATTTAATCTGCTCCTGTGTTTCTTAACTTTTTGCCGCACATTGTGGAGTAGGGCTGGATGGTAATTAAATGAAAAAAAGAAAACTGACCGGATGTATTTGTTCACATTGCAATTTGAAAATGCTTATAATTAAACATAGAAAGGCTGCAGAGCCACCTCATTTGATTAATAAGCTTAATAATAGTGATTGATAATCTGATATTCTGAGGGGGGGGGGGGGGGGGGGGGG
>JAOXYM010000016.1:5379368-5413670 GCA_028567055.1 Leptatherina wallacei | reverse complement strand
CGAACCCCCCCCCCAAAAAAAAAAAAAAAAAAAAAACTACCTGTATTCCTTTGAGCTTGAAGTGTTTTAACTGGCCTTAAACTGAATGCATGTAAAAGCCCATTTTGTAATTTCAATACTACCTAAAATTCTAATAATTAATATAGGCAATTCCAAACTGGACTTCTCTGCATAAATAAAAAGAGTGTTTCAGACTCAGGCATCATGAGCAGAAATCTGGTTCATTTTCACACACACATTTTTATTTTTGCATCAAAGGATTGAAAAATGAATGGCCCGACTGTATGTGGCTGTGGATTCCTGAGGGCAAGCCAATCTGTAATGTAAAGATTCTTCAAAAGGTGAGCCATTACAAGAAAAATGATCAACCCAACAGGTGTGAAGACATTGCAGCCTAAATCTCACAGGCAGGAAATCCAGATCTGTTGGATTATTAAAGTTGTAAAAGATCTTGAATTTGGCTGCCATTGAAGTCTATACATTTTTGTATGATGACAGTGTAAACATAACCATTCAGCAATGTTGCAATAAATTAATACAGTATGATATTGTTTTTGTTTATCAACACATGTAGTTGTGTTTTATGTTGCACCTTCTTTTGTGTGTCTGCATGTTAATTTAGGTCACTTTAATACATCTGTCTCTGCTCCTTCTCATTTCCTTTCACTGTCACATTGTCTTTTGAATATTGCACCTTCATCATGTCACTGGATGTAACTGGAAAAGAAAGATATATAATTAATTTAGAAATTCTTTTGTGAAATGACAAATAAATTACTTTTGTTTTAAGTCTTTGCTTTGGGTATTACAATTAATGTGTTGCTTTGTTACCATAAAACATTTTCTGGTCATCAACTGCTGCTATTGTTAGTGTGTTAGTGACGTTTAATAGGTTTCACAGCAAGATGTATGAAACATCATAAATTATTTTTTGGCATATTAGTTCCAAGTGTGTACCAGTCATTTTTATTGTTCCCTAAAACAATTCTCAGCATTTCCCAAACAATTACCACACAGCCAAATATATATTTCCTTTGATTCTGTTCTGTTTAGCATACATTTCCTGCTTTGCCATCATGATTCTCCTCCTCAGCTCAGCTGACAATGAATTTGTGCTTATTTTCACCAAAATGCTCTGTGCAAAATACAACAATACAGTAGCTTCATCAAAATAAGCTAACAGTTTGCGCATTAATGGAAAAAAAAAGATTCACAGTAATAAATCACAAAAGAGACAACATCGGGTTTGGCTTGCATAGCAAAGCAAAAGAAAATAAGAAAAAAACCATAAAAAAAATCTATTTACAAAGTTTGCAAGTCCTTTTCTTTCATTTAAATGAGTCATTTTGTTGTGTTTCTTCTTCATATCTCCAGTGTGAACTGTTGTACACCATGTGACAGAAAACAGAAGCAGACATATAACATATTCTTAACTCTTTTGAAGAGGGGGATGAAAATAACACTGTGAGAGTGGTGTCTGTGTCTATACATGACATTTACAGCTCTGCATTTTATTTTGCACCCTTTTGTTTCTTCCTTCATTCTATGTCTTCTCCATCTTCTGAACAATATTCTTGCGGAGGAAAAATCTCATAGCACTTATTAACAAGGTGTCCAGGGACAGACTGTAGCTGCAGGGAGTGATGCTTCACTTCAACTCTGAAAAAGAGGCAAGCACAAAAACAGAACTGTAAAACCTAAATAAATATTCTCATCATCCTCATTTTCATTTCTTCATTTCATCCTCTCAGGATGTCATCCTCTTGCATGACCATGTTTCTGTTGAAATTCAGTTTATAAACAGCTCTATTTCCAATAAATGTTTCCATCAATAATTAAAAATGGGTGTACCACAATGCTACTGCCACCATGTTTTATAGACGAATAACACTTGCACACTGTCATTTTTTCCTTTCTCAGATATAATGTTTGCCATCTAATAAAAGGGTCCAATATCAGCCTAGTCTATCCATGAGAATTTTTTTCCAGCAGTCCCCTGGTTTGTCCATGTGATCTTCAGCAAATTACAGACTAGCATCAGTTATTTTTCTTCTTTTCTTCACAAACTTTCACAGTAGCCTAGAAGTTACCTTACAATTCTTTATGTCCCTGTGGACTAAATTTCTTCCCTACGAGTTGGTCAACAACATCTGGGGAAGGTAACAACAGTCTTTCTGGCTATGGAGTCCAACCTCTTTAAAGGTGTCTCACATCAATATCCACATAACAATTTTCATCACTCAAAGCTAATATTTTGGAAAATTCATCTCAGAGTGAAGATAATAAAAAATAGAAAATCTTGTCCCAGTGTTGTCACACTGACATGGAATATGGAGTTTGTTGCTTTCTGCATTAGACTGTACATCGTCATCTCTATAATTTGCATGGCAACTGCAGATGTGGACAAGATAGTGCTTGTGTTAACCATGCTAACAGGAGTTTCCTTAAGATACAATGAAAATTGAAATGCATTCCTTCAGAAGAAACAAATACTGTCAAAATGTGTTATAATAGTCACTGCTACACCATCCAACAAAGAAATAACCAATTCATATAGACTGTCAAGACAAAAAGTTTAGAAATGATTAAGACAGGTATGACTTGGGCCTTGTGCACATGCTGGTGTCTGTCACTGCAGAACTTGTCTTGAAACTTGAGAAAAACTCAAATTTAAAAGATAACTCAGGGTTGAGGCCCACATTAGTGTCCATTTATTCATGTGTTCTGGAATATTACACATTACACAGTCATTTAGTGGATGCTTTTATCCAAAGTGACTTACAATTGAGTTTTACTGGTGATGCCAACACAGGAGGCAAGGAGGGTAAGGTGTCTTGCCCAAGGACACAATGACAGTTGACTGGGGGAGGGAGCAGGATATGAACCTCCAACTTTCAGATTACGGGACGACCTGCCCTATCACCTGAGCCACTGCTGCCCCAATTTTTTTCAAGATCAGAAAATCTGACTTCTTCTGGATCGTTTCCTCAACTTTATTTATTTATTAATCAATGAAACAGTTTTGCTAAAACATTCAAGTTGTGCTACAGAGTTATCTCTCTTGGACGTATCCATAATTTGTGGTATGCATCCTCAGGGGGATCAACACTTACAGTGTTCCCTTTTTTCTGTGCCGTTAGTGGATGGATGCCCGTTGTGGGAGAGGTCTGTGCCAGGTCTCTTGTGGGAACTCCTACTCAGGGTGGCCATGCCGGATGATGTCGTGCCACTCCAGGAAGCCATATGTTGCCTCTCTAGCGTTGACACAGTCACCATGCACTCAGAGGGGTCTGAGGCTGCAGCTGCCCACGAGCTGTGCATGTGGGAACCCATGCCGTGAAGGGACTTCATAGCCGGTGTGTGTGCTGATGAGAGGATAGTAGATGAGAGTATTTGGAAAGAATGCAAGGATGAGACATAGCGACATAAAGTGAGCCCTTCTGACTGAATTTAGTTTAGAAGAGAAAAAATATTTGATAAATTAAGTCTGAGAGTATCAAAGTCCAAACTGACCGTCTGTGTTGGTGTCTCTTGGTCTGGGAAGAGTTCCAACCTTGTCTGTCTGAGGTTTGTGGCCAGCAAGTGGTGCCCTCTTGTGTCCAAGGCTATGTGTGCCCTGCGCACCATGGTCTGATGTGACAAAGCTATCTGAGTGACACTGCTGGGAGGTTTTGCCTATAAAGACCAGCAGTGAGTCAGTTATTAAAGATAAGATTTTGCCCGTCAATTCCAAAAATAGTATCATCAGGCTAGAAAGGCAAGAAAACAGCTAGATGTGTCATTTGTAATGAGAGCAGAAATACTGTCATCACTGAAATTGGATTAATTGCATTCTAGCTTATGTATGAGTCTTTGTTAAATAAAAGAATATATATATATAGAGAGAGAGAGACTGTTCACATCACATTTACATCCGACAGGATCCATCACACTTACAATAGGATATAATGCTTAGGGAATACTGTTAGAAAGTACTTTGATCAGACACCCTTAAGAACTTTTTTTCTCCTCTTTTGTTGCAGCAATGTAAGAAATGTGATGTTAAACTATGACTATGACAGCTCCCGTGGAAATAGTGCCACCACAGTGACTTCCTTTATGCTTTGAATTACTGGACTGAAGATATCCTCCGTCTGCCTGAATGCACTTCTAAAATAGTATCTTGCGATATGTGACAGTTAAACATGAAATGATAGCTTGTTTGCATTGCTAATATTTGTAAATATTTATAGTCACACTGACTTGTATTGTGCCCTGGAATGGGTTATTAAAAGTACTGAAAACCCATATTCTCAATGCTCCTGTCAATCGTAACCTATCAAACAATGGGGTCTAAAAATGGTACCGTTCTGTCCCTGTGGGAGAGCCATCAAGATCTCTAGTTGTAAAGAAAAATATTTTAGAAATAAATCTATTAATAAATGCATCAAATCTTAAATCTTAGATGTGTTACTTTTCACCAGAACTTTCCTGAAGTTGTTAAAATATTATGCTATAGCTTCAGCATCTATCTGAGAATGACTGTACAAAACTTTTCACAGACAGTTTTGAAATTCTCTTGGAAAAAGGAGACCTAATAGCTAAGAAAGGATTTTGAAACCATACAATCTGAATAATTCTGAGCGTAATAAAGAAAAAACATATAGTTTTAGGATGATCTTTGAATGTCAATGTCTGTCTTTGCTGAGAACTGCACATCCTCATCTACTTTGTAATATTTCTAAAGGTTTGACGTGATTATATTTTTTCATTATATGAATATATTTTGAATAGTTTTGATTATATTTCAATTTTCTTTTTCAATTACATTTCTTAATGTTAGTTACAGATACTTTGTATCTCTCATCCTTCATTTGTCAGATAACCGCTTTTTGCTTTGCTAGATCAAATGACCAAACATGACTGCTGATTTTAAACTTTGCTCTTCTAATCTATCCAATGGATGGGTTTCTGTAAAACATCACCACAGGGGTGCCAGTGCAACCACAGAGCAGAAAGCAGTGCTCATCCCAGTTTGTTGGGAAAAGCCAAGCTCCAAAATAGAGATTACAAGGCAGTCAACTTGACTAATTGCCAAAAAATATGGATGGAAATTGTTCAAACTTCCAAAGCAATCGCAACTTTTTGCCAAGAGTGGAAGAAGAGTGTGGATTGAGGCCAGTAAAACTGTGGACTAAAGTCCTGTGTGGCAGCAAAGTCTCTACAGGACTCACTTCATGTCTTAAAATCCACAACTCTGATACCAGGTTCTGAGAAATTGCGAGACCCTGACACTTAATAATTTGAGGTGTCTTGGCCATTTGTAAAGTCTTGCTTGTCATGTACTTCTTGTCATAGTACTAACATTACTATCATACTGCTGATACTGTCAAATAAGGAAAGCAGGATCACAACCAATGTCGAAAAAGTGGCAAAACCATTTAGAAATGATGTCAGCTTACATTTTCCACAAGTCTATCTCAAAACTCTGTTCTGTGAAATAACATTTAAAGATTGAGTTATTTCAATACTGAGTAAACAAGACTTTGGAAATGATGGCGTTCCTATGACCTCAAACCGCTATTTCACCTCCCCTGGAGCAATTTCTTAATAAAGTAGTCTGAGTGGCTGTAACCTCTTCAGCTGCAAATATTGTGGGGGAAAAGCAGAGATATATTGCCCATCATGCACAATGCTACTTTCAAAAATGTTTTTCCAGTTACAAATGGGTAGGTGTGTCCAAACATTTGACTGGTACGGGACATGTTGAATGCACATTATTTATTTGTCATAACTAAAAACAGAATATTTAAGCTCTAAAAGTTTTCAGTATTTCCTCTATGATTTAGATCAGAACACATCAATAAGTATATTCATGCATCGGTTTTCCATATTCCCCACATAGGTCTATTTTTAAAATCATATTTGGCATGCGTCTAGCCGGAAACCTCTCAAACTCCACACCATGGTCCCCCTCTTCAAGAAGGTGGACCAGAAGGTGTGCTCCAACTACAAGGGGATCACACTTCTCAGCCTCCCTGGTAAGGTCTACTTAGGGGTCCTGGAGAGGAGGATCGATCGGATAGTTGAATCTCTGATTGAGGAGCAGTGTGGTTTTCATCCCGGTCATGGAAAAGTGGACCAGCTCTACACCCTCTTCAGGGTCTTGGAGGGGGCATGGGAGTTCGCCGAACCAGTCTTCATGTGCTTTGTGGACCTGGAGAAGGAGTTTTCGTGTTCGCCCTAGGGACTCTTGTAGGTGGTGCTCCTGGAGTATGGAGTACTGGACTCCCTTGTCCGAGCTGTCTGGTCCCTGTATGACCGGTGCCAGAGCCAGGTCCACATTGCTGGCAGTAAGTTGGATTTGTTTCCAGTGAAGGTTGGACTCTGCCAAGGCTGCCCTTTGTCTCTGATTCTGTTCATAACCTTTATTATTTCAAAGCAGAGCCGAGGTGTTGAGGGGATCTGGTTTGGTGATCACAGGATTGGGTCTTTGCTCTTTGCAGATAATGTAGTTCTGTTGGCTTCATCAGGCCGCGATCTCCAACTTTTTCTGGAGCGATTTGTAGTCAAGTGTGAAGTGGATGGGATGATAATCAGTACCTCTAACCCTGAGACAGAAAAGGGTGGAGTGTCCTCTCTGGGTCGGGATTGAGATTCTGTCCCTAGTGGAGGAGTTCAAGTATCTTGGGGTCTTGTTCACAAGTGGGAGAGGGATGGAACGGGAGATAGATAGGTGCTGAGCTGAGCCGAAAGGCAAAGCTCTTGATTTACCGGTCAATCTCGGTCGATCTACGTTCCTACCATCACCTATGGTCACAAGCTCTGGGTAGCTCTGAGATCATGAATACAGGCAGCAGAAATTTGTTTTCTCCACAGGGTGGCTGGGCTCTCCCTTAGAGATAGGGTGAGAAACTTGGTCATCCAGGAGGGGCTCAGAGTAGAGCCGCTGTTCCTCCGCATCGAGAGGAGGCAGATGAGGTAGCTCGGGCATCTGGTTAGGATGCTTCCCGAACGCCTCCCTGGTGAGGTGTTCCGGGCACGTCCCACCGGCAGGAGACCCCGGAGAAAACCCAGGATGCGCTAGAGGGACTACATCTCCCGGCTGGCCTGGGAGCACCTCAGCATCTGCCCGGATGATCTGGGAAATGTGGCCACGGAGAGGGAAGTCTGAACTTCCCTCCTTAGGCAGCTGCCCCCGCGACTTGACCTCGGATTAGCAACAAGGAATTGGATGGATGGATATTTTGTATGTATTTAGACCTTGACGTTCATCCAGTTAAGAATTAAGGCGTCTTCATCTCAAATTCTCATGAGTGAAGTCACATTTTAGCACAAGTGATGTGGTATTCTTCATGTCGGTCAGTGGTGAACATGATTTCATCCTGTCAGTGACTGTGATGTAAACATTTAAGACCAATGACCTAAATTAATTAGGAAACATACCTGAGCCCTCGTTATCCACGCTGTGACCAGGAGTGTACTCAAAGCCACACAAATTCTTTGACACCACAGCATATCTTTCATCCTCCTCCTCATCTTCCTCAGAAAGGAGAGTGGCACCCAAATCAGAGCCCAGTGTACTGGACATGAAATCCATAGTGGCATTGGACACATTTGGACTGCTCTTCATATGCCTAATCAAATAAGGGTAAATACAGCATATTAATAAACAAACAACATTTTTCAAAAATGAGTGAAGAAAAAAAAATGCTGCAAAACAAACATTAGAAAGCGGAATCAGTGGGTTTTCAGAAGAGTAGAGATGCAATGTGCAAAGAACAAGAATGCCTGCAGTGATTTCCACTGATTACTTTCTCAGCAGTGGTGTGTGTTGCGCTAACACAATGGAGTTGTAATTGGACTGGATAAAGGATATCTGGATGGGCAGGGCTGTCAGCAACACGCCTGTTATCTCCTGCACAGCTGTCCTCCACGATGGCTCACATCCCACCATAGAGGAGATGCATGCATAATTACCATCTCTTTTTACTGATGTCAGAACAGCATGTAAGACTGAACCCAATCATTACCCTCCAACACGTGTCGGCCCTGACTTATCAAGTTTTCCAATGCTCCCTCAAAGGTGTAATCAATGGAGAGATGTTTTTATCGCCTGCAAGACGCAGGGACTGCAGGTTTGGGCTGACATATGTAAATACCAGCATTATAAGATGCTCAACCATCGGCCATTGATATGCAAAACTTAAACTATCATCTGAATAAAATTACAGGTATCTCTTCAACTGTGCAAAGCAAATACATTTAAATGAAATTGCAATGCCTTCAGACAACACAAAGCTTTTTGTTTGTCTTTGTGTTTTTTACCTTTTTCAAAGGTTCCTTACCATGCCTGCTTCGCCACTTCATATTGGTAAGCTCTGGTCAGCTCATCTAAGTGGGCCTGCAATATGGATTGCATTTCCTCATGGTGTGTAGAACTGAGAGAGGAGGATGAAGGCTGGCTGAAGGAAGCTGTTGCCGGTGAGGAAGATCTTCCTCTCAGGGGAGGAGTTGGACCTCTATCCTCTTCAACATTTTTGTCCAAATTCTGGTGGCGGTAGGTCTGAACGGATATGGGTGGGGCCCAACTGCTGTTATCATATCTGTCATGTAGATAAAGTTAAGATGCAGATCATATCTTTAGGCATATGAAAGCATATGTGAAGCAAACTTTCTAATAAACACATTGGGCACAAGTCTGAGGTATTGTGGTGTCTGCATTTGCATGTGTTTCTTCTTCTTGGTGTTTGCTTTTTGTATTTTATGTGTTCCAGAGCAGAGACTGATCAGATCTGTATCTTACCCTCCTCCATGGTTTTCCTGAGGGTACCGGTCAAGGTCAACCTCGGTACCCGGGAGTGGATGCATGGGTGGTGGAGGCAGGGGCATGTTAGCCCAACATGTCCCATTTGATTTGGATGTTTTCGTGACACCCTTTAACTTCTTTTTCTTCCCAACCTTTGCTCCTAGTGGTAGATAAAGACAGAAGGATGTTTACAACACTAAGAAAGTTCTGTATACTGGACACAAAAACATGATTTGATACTTAATTTACACATGCATACGCCTCTGCTTTGAAACCTATCTTCCACCCTTCTGTCCTGCATTTTCAAACCTGTCTCCCACACATTGTCCCTTATTTCCCTTTTTTTGTGTGTGCTGACAGCACATTAAAACATTTTCAAAATGTTGACATTTCTTAAAGAGGCATCAAAACCTGCGGCAAACCACTTTAAGCTGCGTCCATACAGCTTCCCCTCTTGTTCCACTTTATCTCTGGTAACCTGACATTTAGCCAAGCTCGCAGCCTATTGTGCAAAACTACAAAAACGAAGACAGATATGCCTCTGTGACTTCACAAAATGTATATAAGCTAAATAAATAACTCAGAACACTGAGAGATTTTCTGCCATCACTAATCAAATTAAGCCAAAGAAATGTGTCATGATTGCATGACATTTCTGGGCTAGATAAGTTCTCAGGGTAGAATGGTGATGAAGACAGAAGAGTAATTATGAACACTGTCCTAAGGGTCCAGTTTAGTGAATATGTAAATAAATTTTCCTTTCCAATTTGCTCTTTAGCCTTAAGTAATTTCTCTTACCGGCATAATATTGCCTGTAATTTTTAGCTGAAAATGTCTGCAGAGACACGCCAATGATACAACCACAACCATGCAGACAGCACACAATTAGAGAAAAAAAATTTAATTGATATCTTGCTCATTTTAGCGTGGCTCATACCATTACCAGGGCGTCTATCAGTTAGTGAGTAGCCCATGTTTGCCATTTCCTGCTGGGCTTGGAGAGAAGCCTTCCAGCGGGGATCTGGCCTGTCCACAGCCAGCTCATGGAAGCTGTTGGACTGGAGTATCTGAGTGGTGGCGTAGGGGGTGGGCTGACTGCCTCGCGCTGGGCTGCTGTAGCCTCCTTTCCCCATGAAGTCAATACTGCTGTAGATGGCACCATCAGACAGCATGGTGCCCGTTTTCTCCACTGCTGCGGACGGTAAAACATCTGAGACAAAGGAGGATGGAGACAAAGAGAGAAAGGGAATGGAAAAGGCAACATGGAGAGATAAGTTGACATGAACTTAACAATCTTTAAGGTCATTAACACTCCCTGCTGCTCTGGCACTCTGTATTAGTTAAATACAGGTCTAAACTGGACTTGATATAAATGAAAGTGATTATCAACAACCATAATTAGCATGCAACACTCAGTGGGAGCCCTGTGGAGTGTTCACAAGAGGGGATATTTAAACAGGGATAACCTTCCGCTCTACTGTCTTTCACACAGAAAGCCTGCAGGTCTCCAACTTGAAATATAATATAAAATCTCACCAAACAAACCCCTAAATCTTAACTATTAATATTACGCAACCTCAGAAAATGCATAATGGCAGGGTATGACAAAAAATGAAGGGCAAAAATATATCCAAACACCACAAATTTCAGCAAAATATCAAGCTTGTCAAATCAAATTAGTAAAATATAACCCTCAAAGGCTCTTTTAATTTGAGTGAATGTGCTTTACTTGTTTGTGTGTGTGCGCGTGTGTCTATGTGTGATGTGCTGTCACAGTGCTTCCCAAAGGATGAACGTCAAAAGTGTCCAACAAGGCATTGCTCCTCACACCAGCCTGTTTATGGTGCTTACCTCCTCGGCCAAAGTTGCTGCCGCCCTTCGGACTCCCTAAGCCTCCATTAGCTGGGAGGCTTGTGGAAGGCCAAGAGTCAGCCAACCAGGGGAGGCCTGGATCACCACCCTTCAATAACCCCGGACGACTGAGAGAGGATGTTCAAGTCAGACAAAGGGATGAAGGGGGTGGGAGAGAGAGAAAAAAAAATTGTTAAATATTCAGCTCCCCCTGTAACGGTAAAGCTCATTTTCTTCCTGCTGCATCAACAACAAAATGATGCGAAAACTCATTCAGCATATTCTCGCCTGTGGAGCAGCCCAGAGCACACAGGCAACAATAAACAACAGTGAGACATAAAATGGCAATTCTATAAATCAGACTTCTGCACCCCTCCCGCCCATCCCCACCCCCTTCACTCTACCTCCCCTAACTCTCCCCAGAGAAACAAGGCAGTCCTAAACACACACTAAATCCACTTTAGAGCCTTGGCACAACAGAAATTTACATTTTAAATTGAGAATCATGGACAGCCTCTGGCAGATCAGCTACACTGGAGCACCGTCTCCATGGTAACAGAGACAGCAAAAGCCCATTAGGTGGTTTAGGAAAGCTACCGTGTCATTTAGTCTTTGTGAAATACAACAGTTGTGAAAGCATGCTTTGACTTCAAGGTAAGAAAGTTGTTGGGGAGGAATTCAGGAAGATGCAAAGAACACTATTTGCAACCATTTCATATCAGCAGCTGTAAAAAAGGCAAGACATTCTGCACATCCAGTCAACATATTCTGTATGCATGTTTAATGTGCAGCCACATAGTAAATTTTCCACTGAGCCTGGTTCGCCAAAAGAGACAAGAAATGTTTGCAGTTGACACGGTGATGGCTTGGAGGTGCACAAACAATAATGCCAGTAATTTCCATTTTAAATCACACAAGTATGCACATTTTACATATATTTTCTCAGAAAAGCACAGCAACAACACATAATAATAGCATACTGTACACAAATCCCTATGTGTGTTTTGAAAAAGCTGAAATGCAATGCAATCTTGCATGTAAGACTTGGATGCTTAGAATGGTACAAATGCAACATATCTGCAAAAGAAAATTCATATATTTGGGGTTTTTACTGGATAAAAACTAAAGTAGGTTTCACTTTAGGCATTTTTACAAGACAGAAAATTCCTTTAGCTGCTGAACAGAGTCTCAGGGATCAACTATTTCCTCTTCTATCCCCACATTCTGTTCCGTCTGGGCTGTGTCTGTGTCCTCTATGCTAAGCTCTTTAAACAGCACATTCATCACCTCTCCCCTCCTCCTGCGACCTTTCACTGCGCCAGCAACCTCGGATGAATTGAGAGAGAACCAGTGAATAAAACAGCTGCCCACCTGCATTAATTGGTAGCACTCACTTCAAAGGAGTGATTAATGATTTCATCAAGCGAACACCAGTGCAAATCATACACCGATACAGTATGAATAAGCAGGGGGAACGGGTATGCAAATTCCATTCATCATGAGAGAACTCTTCATTTCAGGTATTACAATGGGCCGGTGCCAACGACAAGACAGAATATGAATTGCACTGTGTGGTGCTGAAATGTCAGCAGAAAAGCTCTAGCAGGGGGTTTCTTGGTTTGTATAAGTTAAATTCTCACCTTCCATTTCTGATCAGGCCTCTGTCTCTTTGGAATGTTACTTGGAGAGAAAAAAAGGGAAAAAGAGAGAAATAATCAACCTGCAATACTATCAAACAATGAACAGCATCATCACTGACTGGCTATAGACTGGCTCTCTCTTTGCAGAATTCCATTTTTTATGAAAGCACAACATGCAGACATACCTGCACGAGTAAAGGTGAAGGACTGAACTGCAATTCAAGAAGACACAAGAGAGTGGGGATATCAAAGGGTGAAGCAAGAATAATTAATTTCAAATATACATGTCAAATAGAAGCCATATTCTCATGCTCCAAAAAAAATGAATGAAGTGGAAATACAATGTGGATTGAATCCTTTCATTTTGCTTTGTTTGTTCATCCATCATTGCATGTCACGTCAGTGTTGATCAGACTTTGATGAAACTTGGGGCCCTGGTTCATCTAGCCACTGCATTCCAGTACCATCTAAATCACAATGATGCTCCTGAGGGCTAAATCTCAAATTAAGGTGACACTTTGAACCATTATTTCACTCCCTTGGGGTATCTGCATCTTCATAATAATATTTTTTTTTATCTTTATGTCTTTGGGCCTTGAAGTTTCCATTAAGACACAAAATAAATTAGACTCTTATTTTAATTAAATGAAGAAATTATATTCAATGGCTTTGTGTGAAAAAGAGAATTTTAAAAAAAATATTTTTCAAGATTTTCATATAAATAAAAAAAAATAAATACATTTTTTTAAGAAAAAATAGATCATATCATTCTCTATCTAATTAGGCAATCACTGTGCTGTTTTCCTATGTCACCACAATAAAAGCTGCAGTGGACATCATAATAAATTCTTACAGCTACATGGTTGACTTGTGGCGGGTTAAAGAAATATTCCATACCTAAACCTTAATGTAGCTCATGTTAATGGGCAAACAACACCAGCCGTGGTCTGATAATGGAAGGGGATGTTAAATTACTTATCTCGCATGAATGTATTATGGTGGTGAGGTGTGGTGCTGATGGAACTCAGCGCAGCTGATGCACATCACTGCACAGTGAATTAAAGTAAATAGCTCCTATTTCCATCTGAGCTTGAATATATTTTCCTTTGTTGTGCATTTTAGGCTGCTTCAAATGGAGTCACATCTGTGATGACATCAGCTTCCACCGGAGGGAGAGGCCTACTGTGCTTTGAGATCTGCTGTTGATTTAGAACCATATGGACTGATTGTTTTACCTGCATAGTTGCTCAGGCCCTTCCTCTTTTTTCTCCTCCAGTACAGCCAGGCACTGAAACCCATGAGGACAATCCAGCAGGCTCCTCCCAAGCCAGCGATGAAGGCTGGCTGCTTCACCACATCGGAGATGCTATTGTTGCCCTCCGATCCTGTCATTACATCCCTTAGTTCTGCACCTGGAGGCACACACACATGTACAAATGCATGCACACAGGGAAGACACAAACAAATGATCTGAATGTCAATTTGAGCATATGTGAATGAGAAAATGATTGTAATCTAAGTGCACCGATTCACATTAGGATGAACCAATAAACAATGAAAAAAGGAAATTAAAAAAAGCAATACTACAGATAAAAAAAAAAGTATATTTGGTGGTAAAGATTTTGATAAAGAAACAGTGAAAAAACTGTCAAAGATTTAGTCAGGTGAACATGTGAGGAAATCAAGGCAGGATGGAACACACTGCACACCAAACATCAGGACACACAGACCATAGGGTAAGGCAACAGATAAAAGAAAAAAAAATCACTGTGGAAAAACCAAATAAAAAACATGAAATAAATAAATAAATAAGCAGCATCAGTGCATCCAATATAGAGTTAATCAATTCAGCAGTGCACTTATCAACTTGAGCTGCAAGACACGAGATTGACAGAGCAGCTCTGACAGAGTTTGATTTTCTGTTGCGGCTACTGTGCTGTGAAATTAGATTCACAGTCTCCAGCAAGAACAACTCCACCCTCCCCACCCTCCCTCAACACCCTCCATCATTAAGCTTCGGTCCACAGGCCTGTTTCCCCTGCTCTGTACGTTAAGGGTGTTATAATATATCAGTCAAAAGTCACAGACGAAGAGCATCTGGCCTGGTCTGCCATATTGATTCTGGGCTTATATACTGTAGGCATCCTTTGGCTATTTCATAAGATGTGATAGGCTGATAAGCTCCAACAAAAACACTGTCTACTGTGTTAGCACCAGCTGCCCACATATTGAAAAGGATTATTGATATGGCTAACAGTACTTGGCACAGTGTTACCAGACACTACACTTAATGAATCACTATTGATTTCTCCACAGACGCCTGCGTTGTAAAGCGCAATCTTCTTTCTTGTGGTGCGATAAATTGCTAAATCATTTTTCCAGACCCCTGATCTGCTATAGAGACCTAGGCACCCCATTATGAGGTCATTTCATTTGACCCCAGGTTTGGAGTGTGTGAGTGGATTACCCAAGATGATGAGTTGGGGTTTACTCTTAACCCCCACCCCTGCGCTGGTGCTTGCAGCCACCTCCACACGGTACTGCACTCCTGTCTGCAGACCCCCGACTACCACGGAACGGATGGTTGCATCCACAGACTTATTGACATGAAAGCGGGTGTCGTTGGCCAAACACCAGATCTGACAAAGACAGATGCAGCACATGGGATTTAGGGTGTGTTTGTATATTACATGACTAAAATATGCAGTCTGAGAGAGGCTGAACCTACCTTATACTCTTGGATGATGCCATTCTGTTGGTCAGAAGGAGGGGGGTCCCATGACACGCTGATAGATGTGCTGTTATGGCTTCCCACTGTCAACACTGTCACTTGCTGCGGAGGAGCACTAGGTGCTGATGGGTCACGAAGGGGCAGACATTTTATAGAGAGGATATACATAAGGAAAAAAAGAAAGGATTAAGAGGCTTAGCATATTGTTTATAATAGAAGGAAGCGTTTCATGTTTTTTTATCATGTCAGAGAGGGATTTGTCTCACTCTATACCTCAATTCATATTCATACAGCAAGCCTTACAACTAGGTACTTTAAAAACTTGCAGAGCAGATGGAATCCAGAGCACTTCATCTTACTGAGTAGAAGATTCCAATATCTTAATGGCATCCTGAGTTATGCAGGCCAAGCAGTTAAGATCCAAACAGTTTTTTTTTTTAACTGCACAAATGACAACCATTCCAAGCAGATCAGCAAGTTTAGATATGAGCAAAAGTTCTTCTGCCAAGAAAAAAATGAGATGGTGTGTTGCCACAAATGTAGGGCCTCGGGGTGCCAATTTCAAATCCTGTTTTTATCTAAATATAATAAGTTTAGTATGTTAATCTTTTAAATGCATCAAACTGGCCTGATAACCTCGATGGACAGATTAAAGATTTAAAGAAGCCTACAGGAAAGAAGGAGCAAATACCATGTCTATGCAACTGAACAAATCAGCTCCTCTCACAATAGTGGCCACCTCTGGGCGCACACAGTGGTATCATTAAATTCTGACTGAGATGAAAGAACTGCTCTGACCTCAATTAAGAGACTGTAAAATAATAATGCTTACTGCAGTGTATCACTATAGCAAAGCAAGGCACTGAATTTTAAAGCTATGCAGAGAGGGCAAAGCAGGTGTGGCATTAAGTTGGCAGACTGCAACTGTGAGTTAAATTCTCCAGATGGACTTGGTTCTGAAAAGGGCCAGTAGAAGAGCAAGCATGTGGAGCATCTCACGGATGGAACCGCAAGCATGTAGATATTACCTATGTATTATCAGATATGATTTACTGAAGTAAGGCCATATGGAGAGCTCAGCAGCTGGTCCAGTTAAGCCACACATGAAGATGACAAAACAACAGATTTCCTTGAGTTAGACGGATGAAACAAACCTTCCTAAAGGATTTCGATTTTACTTAAAAGAGAGGCATCTGATATGGCATACCTGTGAAATTCTTGACAGCATGGAAGTACAAAGGAATTTAATTAGCCCTATGCAATGTCCTCTATTCTTATTACATTTAACTAATTATCTTAACCCACTTTGAGGATATCTGCTATTTAAACAGAACTGACTTTCTGAAACAGTTACTCTCAATTTGTCTCACATAGATCTACTATCTTAATACGGTAATAATCCTGTATTGACTAAGCAGTAAGTACAATTACTCATTCAATAACAAGCCAGCCAAATATTATTTCATAATATTATATTACACCTATGAGTTACAATTGGGTGACAAAACAAAGGACAAACTTGAGATGTACAGTACATATTGCTGGAAATATTTTGAGTCCACATGTTCCCTGAAGGCCCTAAAACACTAAACCAACAGCAAGTACAGCAAGCTGCGATGAAAGCCTCCTCCAACTCCCTTCTGAGTCTCCTTATATCTGCTGTGTCTGAGTAGAAAAAATTGAATTTGAACACGGCACAAAGATGGCTTCCAACTGCCAACTAGGATGCATGATCAACATCTGCACAAGAAGACATAACTTTGTGGTGAACTGCAAAGGAGGGTGGAGGAAGAAACCAGAAGACTGCAAAGATGTAAATTAAGCAGTGTTCAGATAAAGTCAGTTTGTCATTATTTTAGCTACTGTTAGTTAATGTCCAACAGTGTTCTGGCCCAGTTATACACATTTTAATATGTTTGGAAGTCTCAAAATCCTACATTTTAATTAAAAGCACATTGAACATTTATACATTTAAGCATTTCAGCTTCATACATTGAAAACCAATCAATACTGTCAACAAACTAGGTTTTTTCAATGTGGTGGTTGTTTCATCATTTATGAAGCAGAATACCTTTTTTGTGCAGTGAATATGACAAATATCAACATAATTATAAATATGCTGAGGGGAGACGAAAAAACAAAAACACACAGGGAGAAAAAATGAGAGCACAGACCCCTGTCCTTGTTTGAGTATTTGTTGGATTTATAAAACCTATTCCAGGAAAAGAATAGAAACTATTCAGTGGCAATATCCATGTGTTTGATTTTGCCTTGGCACAGGAACGCAGGAAGTGCCTCGTCCATCTACCAATGCTTTGATAATACAATATTAATTTATGGTTATACTTTTTTAATATTTTAGCATTTCTGTCCCTGTTTATCAGCTTGGATATAATATTTTAGTATCATATCATGAATAATGCTTCATACTTTTCCCACAAGACAGCAATCAAGCTTAGAATAGAATACACAGTAGAACAAGGCAGTAACCAAACCGAGCAGTAAAACATGCCTTAACTTTCACATATTACAGTTCCTCACGCTACGATCATGCCATATAGGAGGTTTAAATTAGAACTAACTGTTTTTCTAACGACCAAATGGAAGTGTACAATCATGCAAGTAACCCCCGGTTTTCTTTTCAGATGTCATTTCAGTGGCGCTGCTTCAGCAAACAGATGTAACTTTCCCCGGTCAGTCAAAGGTGTGCATTGGAGGAAGATGTGAACCATTAGCTGTATCCTGCAGTTTCCATGTATTATAAGAGTTTCCCCCAAGAATGAATATGACTACAGTACCAGTAATGACTCAGGATAACATTTTGTAGAAATGGTCACAACAGTGAAAAAGGTCAAAGAGTATGCTCTTATCAATGTGACTAATACTGATAACAAGACTGATAAACAATGTAGCTGGAGAGTAATTTAAAGCAATTAATGCCTCCAGTGTCTGAGGGAAGATTTCAGATTTACTCACAGCTGTGCAATTAAACAAAAGGCACATAAGCCGCTTACTGTCCTGCTATACAGGACATGAGGTAGGAAAGACATTATGCAAATGACTGCATAAATTAAACAATTCATTCACAAATTAGCAAACATTTGTACACCAACTTGCCTGTTGCCCAATGGAATATGTGCTGCAACAAATAAACTGTAGCTGGTGGATCTTGGCTTTACTTGTCAGTTTTCTTCACAAACCATATAACCCTGGCTTAATACAGTAAGATCAGCATATTATGATCTTTAAAACCATAACTTTCTGGGACTTTAGTACACCATCTCATTTCCTTTAATTTGTCATCAGTAGAGCTGGAGAGCCTTAGGCTTCAATGAGAGAACCTCCTGTGTCCGGCCTCACAGCAACAGTCACTGAAGGGTTGCCAGGATCATTAGTCATGATATACATTTCTTTCCTTTATAGAGTAGGAGATGTTATGTTTTTTTTAAATATCTGTAACCCCTGAGACATCCTCAGAAGCAGAGGTACATTCCAAATCTGTCTTTGAAAGATAACAAGTGGTATTCTGATAATTCTACAGAGCAGCACATGTCTGGGGTCTAGATAATGGACAGATCAAGCCAATTCTTCCAGTACTGTGAATCCTTGATCCCCAGATCCCCAGTAAATACAGCATGTGTCCCAGTCTGTAAAGACCTCTGGTAATCCTGTGAGGCCATTTTAATTGGACTCCAGTGAGGTGAGTTTCCCTTTCTCCACCAGTTATATACTCTGGTCTTAGCCTGTCCTTATTCTCTAACTGGGAGGAAGACCAACCACTGACCTGTCACCATTAAACAAACCTGCTTTGTGGAAAAGCTTTTTTCTTTCTTTCTTTTTTACATCAATGGCTTTGTCACGAAGTGCTCCCAGTATGATGCATTTTCTAAGCTGTTCAAATGATGTAGTACCTAAATGTAATAAAATACATAAAAAGTGTCTGCTCAGAGGAAATATAACTTCTATGAAATATCCACAATAATTCATCCCTCACCTCAGGAAAGGTGTGTAAGGACCACTTTGTAGAGTGGCTTTCAAGAGATAAAATAGGTTGAGTTCAGTGTTGTGTTTGGCAGCCATCTTTGTTTTTAGCCTTAGTCTTTTGGACAAAAATGCATTCGTCCGTCGTCCGGACGGACAGATATATGGGATAGTTTTAGTCAAGTTTTAGTAGACAAAACTCAAAAAGGTTTTGATCTAGTTTTAGTCAGTTTTAGTAAAAAACAAAAAATAGTACTAGTCTTTTAACACTGCAACGGCCAAGGCGGTCATTTTGAAATGTGCATAAAACTTTGTCAAATAAAGTCAAGACGCCTTGCTGGTCCCTGACTTTTCCTAAAACTACGTGAAATTTCATTCAAACTAGTTGTAATATTTGGTATGTAAAGGATAGAGGAAACATGATCATTTCTACCTATTTTGGGCACAGACAGGCATTTTGACTGCACTGGATTTTACACTGTTCTAGTTTTAGTTTCCCAACATTCTGGGTCGCATGATGTGGATATATTTTGTAAAGGGTGGCATGAAGAGATGGTTCAATGCTGTATTTTATAACAGAAGGAATGTCCACATCATAATCAAGAAGTGCACTAAAACCCAATCAACTGGAAGGGGTTTCTGCAGCAGCTGCAGAGGAACGTCAAGCAAAGGTTATGAAGGGAAACAGCCGCCGAGGCAGGTGGAGCAACGTGGACTGCAGCACAATCCAAAGGTGCAGCAGAATTCTGAAAGAAGGTGTCCCAGGTACGGACAAGCTGGGAAAAACAAAACATAAACAAAAATATGACACCAGCAGCATGTGAGGCAAAGCCGTGTGTTTGTGCTGCAACAGGAGCAGAAACCTGGTCTGCACTGGCTGTGACTTCTAAATAGTTCTTTTAGCCGCTTAGTAAATAGTGTTCACTAAGAGGCTTGTCATGACTGTATAAATATTCTTGACTTCATTTAGCCTAACCTTTGCCATGTTGTCTGGGTGTTCTCTACTTCCGGCTTGCTTCGACTTTCCCATTGATGGAGATGCAATGCTGCCTTACTGTACTTCATTGCTGCTAGTGGCCATATTTTCCGCCATCTCCTTCTACAATGTGTTTCTTTCTGATGGATTATATTGAAAGTTTGTCCATAGATCATTTTGCTGTTTCTGACCATCAAGCCTGTTTGGGGACACTGCCGCCAAAGGGGCTCAATGTGTGACTGACCGCAGGTGTGTTGTGCAGAAGTGCGCTGCATGCAGGTGGTGGGCGTGACCAAACAACGATAGGATCCAGCAGCATTGCTGATGCTTTTTAGCTTTTGATAGACAGATTACAGCATGTTGTTTTCTCTCTGTATTAGCCCTGCGATGGCCCTCTCGCCTGCTAATTGCTGAGATAGCCTACCTGCAACTCTGAATTGGACTAAGCGGTATAGAGAATGAATAGTCTACAGTTCTTTTAATTCTTTTTGTTAGTTTTAGTTTAGTTAGTTATGTCCAGGTCCTGTTTGCCCCATACTCAAGGTAAACAGATCACATGATCCTTTTGATATTAAGAAAAATTAAAGAAGCATGATGATCCTTAGGGTAGCTTTTCTGTTTACCCTCAACAAAATGTTACAATTTTAGCAAAAGATGAATCAGTAGCTTATCAATTGAGTTGCACAACAGGAGGACAGCGAGGACAGCGATGAGACCAAGAAGTGTTACCACCCATAAAGCTCTTTAGGAAGTGTGTAAGCCATGGGGGTCCATATAATACAAGTCTGGCCAGAAAAATGGCAGCAGGAGTCCAAATAGAGGCAATGAGAAAGAAGTGAGCTTAAGTCGCAGGAGATGGTTTCTGCCCTCCCCCTCTGCCCACCATCCCACAGAGGCCCGAGGTTATCACAGAACCCCACTGTGCTGTCTGGGAGACCTGTTTCCACACACTGAGGACATGGTACTGCAGCAGCAAGTGTGTGTGGGTGGGTGTACTTGAAATGCCATTATCCATTACTATCTAGCCATGAAGCCATTAGTAGCGGCAACCAAATATAAAAGTAGGTAGAAACATTAACACAAGAGCGTCTGCTCATGCATTAATAACTAAATCCCACATTCTTTCCATCATTAAGTCTAGGAAGAATTTTTTTCTTTTTACCAGAAATGTGAATTTATTTGTCTCTTACCTTCTTCCATGGTGCGCGCTGTCATAGATTCACTGTCCGCACCCTGGAACTCGTTGAAGAACGGCCGCACTTTAATCTCATAGACAATGCCTTTCTTCAAAGCAGAGAGAGTTATGTCCCTCTCAGAGGCGACCCTCAAGTCCTGCATCTGCCACGGCCCTGGGGAGGGCAGCCCTGAAGTTTGCCGGTACAAAACACGGTAGCCTTGAATGAACTGGGATGGATTCTCCACCTGTGAGGAGGTGAGAGGGAAAGAGAATAATAATGGGGGAGGTGTCAGACATCTGTGTATAAACTGCCTTGGATCAGCATTCAGCTTCTGCCCTCTGTTACCAACAATGCATGCTTAGTTAGTCACACAGTTTAATTAGCAGCACAGAGGCAAGAATTGTGATGTAAGGAGGTGCAGGGAATTTGCCTCATCTGCACGCTGTTCCTAAGAAACACCCAGCACAGTCAGGGCTTTAAGTAATGGAACAAAATACTCTCAGTATTTTATTTTGACTTTGTATATTGTATACAAAGTAAACTGGATAACAGATACAACTCGTTTAAATTAGTTCATAAAAGGGGTCAGAACCAGGAAAAAAAAACCTTTATAAGTAATAGACAGCAACTGTTTAATACTGGATTCTTCCAAACATGTTTGGGTTTATCTCAGGTCCTCTTTTTCATTTTGTCCCTGTAAGATCAGTCAACATCTTCCTAACAAAATGGGGTTGCAGGGATGTTTGCCTTTTAAAATATTTTCCTTCTAGAGTACAAATAAGCTACAAAGAAAATGGCACACATAAACTTCCATTCCCCAGCAACTTCTTGATTTTCATGAAAAAGGAGAAGTTTCTGTTGTTGCCCTTTATGGTGCATTCTTATCAAAATGTCTCAGAAAAACATGAATGTCTGCACAAGTCAAGATAGCCTTGGAATTGCTGTGTAGATATTGAATATACAGGCCAGGATTAGGTCTTTAATATCAAGTCTGGAATGAGAAAAGCGAGTAGAAAAACTAGGCCAATGACATTGTCATCTCACTTTGTAACAGACTTTCCAATTAAAGTGAACCGATATACAAAATCTGAAAAGGAAAGGGAATTTGAGCAACTGTTCCTGCAGCTTATACACATGGCACAAAAAACTATTTTGAAAATAATGCCAAATCTGTCCCTGCTTCTAACCCACTTCAACACAGACGCTTCTGCAGATAATGAATGAGTGTTCTCCTTACAAATGGAGCAAAATCAAAGGATATCTGTGTACCCATTCAGATCAGCCACAGACACAGTCTACTGTGTCACTCTGTTGGTTTGAGGGCTGTAGTTTACTACACGGATGCTATATGAGGAGCAGGAGAAAACAGGCTTGTGCAAACCTATCCGAGGTGTGCAGTGAACTTACAACAGCAGGTGTTAGGGACATCCTGCCAACAGACTGAAATAATATTCCCCTGGAAAATGGCCTGAACACAAACAGCTTCCAGAAATGACACATGTAATACTTAATGGTGATGTATTTGTCCTGAATGGAAACATTAGTCTTGATTTTTGCATCACCTCAAACCAATCAAAGCTGATGCAATAGCAGCTGTTCAGACTACAAATGTGTATCCATCCCATCATGTTCACCCAGTGTGTGTGTATGTGCAAATTAATACCGAGATGCAGTGTCATGCCAAGAATAAAGTTTTCAAACAAGCTTAGAGCAGATTTACTTCAGGGTGTGTCCTGTATTGTATCCCAGTTCCTAAATGCATAATGATTTTTTTTTTCATAACTATCGCTGCTACTCACAGTCCATGTGACCTGCACTGAAGTGGAGCTAAGGACTACAGGATTATGCATGTTGACCACAACATCCCCCAGCTCCTTCTGCACGCGACGGTGGTCCACACCCTGGGCTGTGGGACTGATGTCTGAGGCAAAAAAATGGATATAGATCAGAATAGCAATGATTAACACAAACAATATATATATTCCATTCTTATCTCTCTACCTTGAGTTCGGACAGGCTCAGACATTGGACTTGGGTCCCCCAACCCTTGAGCATTGACTGCCCTGATGATGAACAGGTACACAGTATTGGGTCGTAGATCTCTGACTGTAGACTCGGTGGTCTTCACATGGTCGGCCACTGTTTGCCAGCTGTTACTCACTGACTGACTGTATAAAGAATAAATGCAGTTGTTCAGAAAAAATAAATCTTTTTAATACTGTAGGAGGAGCTGCACTCTGTCAGGCTGGGAGCCAAAACGATAGGTAAAGCAGTAATAAAATGCCAACAAGCTAACTTTTGAAATACTTCCAGTCATCATTTAAAAAGAGTATTCAATCATCATGAAGAAAAGGGGAAAAATAAATTATATGTCAATCAAATTCCTCTAAATATTGCATCTAAATATTGCATTTTATTTGTCAAATCCATTCAAATAAATTACCAAACCATTTTTAGGTAACTTTTTTAAGACATAATGCAGAAAGTTTCAGCTTGAAACTGTTCTGGTTTGTAGGAATTCCCCACAGAGACACCCACATCTGTTATTGTCATGAAAGTTCAGGGTCACTAATTGCTGCTTTTGGCTATAGGTCACAGACGTACCCAAAAGCCTCGATGACATAGGAGGACACTGTGGAGCCCGGCTCTGGCCCAGGTTCCCATGACAATGAGATGCTGCTCTTGGTAACATTGGTGACCTCTGGCTTGGAGGGTGGCCCTGGGAGGGCAGTTGTATTGTGAGACATGAACTCCACAAGGTCAGTGGACTCTGAGGAAAGAATAGAGACTAAATTAACACCCTCAAAAGCAAAGAATACTCAGGGATTTTACACTTCATATGCGAAAAAATCTTTAAATGATTTATTTGTACTGATGCGGACCTCTGACATCCAGGTAGGCACTCCATGATGTTTCTCCACTGGAGCTGGTAGCAACACAGGTGTACAACCCAGAGTCAGACAGCTAAGGAAGATAGATTACAATCTTATTATTCAGCAACATCTAATATGTCACTGTAACAAATGTAACCTAATTCCTGACTTGTAACAAAGAACAAATTTGGGGTTTTGAACTTCCCCATAAATATTTTCCACGGTTTCATAACTATAAAATATATATAAACATAAACAAATGAAGGCTCTGCTCTATTGCTGTGTCCAGCTGAACAAAGCTGCCTTTGTAACAGTGATCCCAGATGGTTTCTACAAGCTCTTACGTCAGTCTAAGCTTTTGAAGGAGGTTTGCAGCTATTAGTACAGTAAAAATGCATTAACCTCCTCTGGCCTGCATTTGGCACAGGAAAATCCATAGAGTGGATGAGAGGGAAGTTTAACACTGGCCAATGGAAAAAAAAAAGATCACAGTAAAAGCTTACATTAATTTTCTTAATTGATTTTCTCCAATAATGGTCACACACCAATCCTGTAGCCATCAGCATTATCATCAATGGTGCTGACACAGGGAATAGGAGATATGACAACATATTTTATAGTAGCAGTGCTTTAGGAGCCAGTGACAGCTAACTCTCCAGAGAAAGCAGAAGAGGGACAGTGTCAAAGAAGAAGAGCTCTTTGACACTGCAACGGGATGCGATGTGTTGCAGATCCTCCATTATACTAACCCCCTTTAGACTCTTCTCACTGGTTCACGTCCTTGAGTCTAACTGGAGCCTCAGAGATTTAGACTAAAAAGCAATGTTTAACAACTTATAAAAATCAATACTTGCTATTCATCTTTGAAAAGCAAAGCGACTGCACTTGTCCCTTTGAATTACGTTCAGCTGACATCATCTGACAAAGGGACAAATCTCTCTTTATTCGTTTACATGCAACACAGGATGTGGTGTACAAAAAAAAACAATCAATACATTTTAAAAAAAAGTTTCTGTTTTTGTGTGTTGAGCTAAGGAAGACAGTTACAATGTCTAACTATCATGTTAATAGAATGTAAAAGGTGTGCATGCTTATTACGGGCACAAATCTACATAATATTGATCTGAAGTAGTGTAGTGTAACTCATTTATAATTTAAAAGATTAATTAACCTGTTTTTTATTCATTTAAATCTTCAAGACTTGTTATCTTGTATGTGGATTGGTTTTTATTAGAGACTACATCATGAGAGAATTCATCTTGCCCAGCTCTAAGCTATCAATTTGTAACCAAGAGATGAAAGCTGAGATCGATTGGCATCCTATACTGGCAGTTACAGGCAGGATTTTGGTGTAGCAGTCATCAGAGAGGGGGATTTATTACACTTTTTAACCTGATTAGTAGAACTATCACCAGACACTTCATTCTACCATCTGCCAAGTACTGTTATGAAATATCTGACTTTTTCCAAATGGTTTCTTCAGAGTTCTTCTTAAATTGCTCAGTGCAATAAAGTTGGTACATGAGGTTAGAGGACCAAATAAAACCATTGCTAGTGAAACTTGATCACGGTAATTAAGATCACAACTTTACACATGATAAAATGGAAACAGAACTTGGACATAATGCTTTTTATGCAAATGCAGGTTATCAAACAGCCAAACACAGTCAGTTGGATTGAATGATAATTCTGATCTATTCTTCGAGCATATCATTAGGGATTTGGGAACACAGCAGCTAGTGGGGAATAAATGGAATAACCTGAATAGTCACACATGCTGGGTTTGTTAACAGCATGTTTAAATGCTTGAAATGATTTTATACCACTTTGGTGCAATGCTATCATAAACATAAGTGTAGGCCAAAACTATTGAAAACATCCAGGTTTAATAATTTGTATTAATTATTTCATGGTTCCTATACTGCATGCTACATTTACAATGCTATGTCACTATAACCCACCCTTGTGTTCTGAATCTGAAGGCTTCCATGTTCCAATAAGGAAAAGCGTGGGTCCTTTCCAAGTAAATTTGCCCCATTCTTTCGCCAGGTGACTGTAGGCTCCGGGTCTCCTGATGCCTCACACTTAAGTAGGGACACTCCTCCCAGTGCCTGCGTTTGGTTGGATGGGCCCTGTCGGATGATAGGCGGTGGCCGGTCCTTCGAGGCTAAGGATAACGATCAAGAAGTAGGTGTTATTACTTGAACTTATTTCTAACCCCATAATTTATTTGTCAAGGATCTAGAATAAAACAAACATTTTCTTTTTCGAACTAGTTGTCAGACTTATGAAAAAAAGTAGCTGACCTTATCACAAGGTGTTAATTTGTGATTGCAATAATTACATCCGTGGTTGCACGTCTAAGATATTAAAGTTTAGTCTGATGGATTTGTTGTGAGAGGAAGTGACTGTTTTGTGAACCTTTTCCATGACTGGGCGGTGTACTCATGGTACTGCATCACACCTTTGAGCTTTAATTACTAGGTGAGGATTAGCGATGCTTCACCCGTGGCGCTAATTACCATTGCTTCTTTATAACACCTCTCACACATTCATGCCTGTCCTCCCTCTTCCTACTGTGACTCATGGCTGTACTTCCCTCCATAGCAAACCCCACCAGCCCTCCCAACAAACAGACAAAAGTAAACTCTGAATTAGCATGCCAAGCAGAACAACAATACAGTTCTTTGAGAGCTTTTCAGTACATGTTATATCATCCAGGAAACAGCCTCTGCACTCAGTGAAATAGTAATTTCTGGAGTGTTGAACCTCTCCAGGCCTTGTAACTACCCCTCACTTCCAATTTCCTCACTGCTGCTCTCCAGTGTTATCAGGTGTGCCACCATTCACACAAGTGTGTACAGCCGGCTCCCCCAGCCTTATCTTTCATCACACTTCCTTCAGCACAAAGAGCAATGCAGCATCTTAAGCAGATTAACAGAAACGTGTGGTACAGGTAGGTACGGGATATTATACAGTAAGGAAAACCCCATGAAACCCTTCATAGGGGTTTCATAGGGTTATTTGCATTTGTAGAACAATATAAACTTCTTCTACATTGTGTGATTGACAATCGTCGATTGACATTTAAGTGATATGTGAAAGTTTTATTAAACTTATGTAAAGACATTATGAATAGACATTAAACTAAACATTAAATAAATATATTTTCAATCATTCTTCCATGGGAATTGAACTTAATTTATTTATTTTAGGTGACCTAAAGTCACCTAAAAGAAAGGTCCATGTTTGGTGCTAAAAAAAAGGACAAAGTGGAATAGAATCTTCAGTAAAAATATTACATTCTACTGTGAAGAAAGCCATCATTATCACAAGTGATTACAGAGCAAACAAAAATATCATGTTCTCATTCCTGAGCACTATATGAAATGCAATCATTCTCTCCAGCTTTAGTAACCATGGTAATAATGAACTGGGTTTTTTTTCTATTCTCGGTTGACGGGAGATGGGAGAGCAGTTGTAGTTTCAGTCCTGCTCTTCAGTGAGCTAGACTTAACCCTTGATTGGATGAATGCATAAACACCCCTACTCAACAAAACGGTTGAAAAATAACTCTACTGGCACAGGGCCTGGATTGGGTTCTTCAGATCTAACATCACAGCAGTAGCCATGGTGGTTTTCCAGGCATCCGTTGTGTCTATAAAAATCAGTCAGAGGCATTGAAGCACTCCAAGTCTCACTAGTATGACATACTTCACATATTCATCCCTTTGGGCATGAAATATGGCTTTGAAAAATGTGTAGCTTGTGCCAATGTGGGGGTTAGTGTTGGTGATTCAGTTTCACATTTTATTCAGTAATTGTTTTAGTACCTTTGCCACACCTCAGCTTTATTTCAGTATCCACAGTAAGTTCCAAACTTTATTAGACATTATATAGTAGTGTAAATGTACTAGAGTGCATGGCCCTTTGACAAATATACACAATGACAACTGCGGTTTCAACCGCAAGCTGAAGAAAGAAAGTTCTTTGAGTGGATAATTAGTAAATGTGCCAGGATCAAATTCATAGCAATATTGAGGGTGGAGTGATACTCCAGTCCTGAATCTTAAAGTTTTTATCCATTGGCAGACCTTCAAGAATATCCCTGTATTTGCCAATATTCCAATCTTATATAATGCTAGAAATGGCGCTAAACGAGTTTCCAAAATCCCCCCGGGCATCATGCCAATTCTATCCATCTTTGTTTACAGCCATCTGTCAAAGGCATTTCTCCCATCCCTCACACTGCACCTAACATTTTGATATTGATCCATCTCCTCTGAGTGACTGAACAGGAGACATTTCCTCTCTAAAAAACACTTCAACAGATGTTAATTTAATAATGTGTGGGAGAAAAAGCCAAGAAACAAACGGAGAGAGGGGCATAAACAGCTCCAAGTTGGCAGCGGCTGAGCACTTAATGCTGACATTAAAGCTTTGTTAAAAAAGTGTTAAGTGTCTCTCCATGAAGTAGACAGTTTTATTTTAGACACTCTTGGTCTTTTCAGTCACAGTGAGGTGAAAATGAAAGAGGTGATTTTGGGTGACTGGATTTTCAGTTTGCTTGTAAACTGTAAACTGCCAATATGTGTCAGCAGTGCTGCAAGCTTGTGTTTGTGTTTCATAAAGGCCAAACTACATTGCAACATAAGATACTATATGTTCTTATTCATAATGAAAGTTGATTATATTCTTCCATAGTTTGCTTAAATATAAAAAAAATGCTTTATTTGATGTTTCCACAGCTGTGTCATCTACTCTTTCAGGTATGCTAATAAACACACTGCTACTTGGTCCATTTTTACATATATTGGACAGTAGTGGCATACTGAGGTGGAGATGGATGTGTTGAAGTGATCAGTGCAGTGATGTTGGATTTCAATAAAATTAAACTAAATGAAATATACTTTATTTATCCTAGAGGTAAATTGGGAAACAAATTGGACAACTAATAAAGCAGAAGCTCTCCTTTCACAGAACATTCTATAAGTAGATTTCTGTTTCTGCCTCAATGTGTGAGGACGACATATACGTGCTTTTGCATCCCGCCTTACCGTCTGCTACCTCAAGCTGAGCTTTGGCCATGATGCTGCCTGCCACTGTGAGGGCTTGGCACATGTAATACCCCGCATCTGAGCGTTGCACAGACGAGATGGTCAGCTCTCCATTCACAGACACAGACACACGACTGTCCCCCTGTGCCGGCTGATTTGGGAACAGAAGATCCTACAGCGAGTGACATGAAGAAAATTGGAAAAAAATATATAATAAGGAAGTAGGATGGTTTCTTTCTTAATGACAAGCACATTTCCTATGTAAATGTGATATTTCCTCAAATACTTTCTAAATATAGTTTACAATGTTTTAGCATTGGCTTGTTTTGAGCAAAGCTGTTTTCAAACTGCATATAGTGTCTCACAGAAATTTCTCCACTTGCTTTGAATAAATCATTCGACTACTATTAAATATATCTCTTGTACAGTCACACACACTGAGATACAGCTCATTGAGATGCAATAGCAGGTAGAGCAGCCAGACCAGATGTCACAGAAAGTAGAGCACTGTGGGGTCCTTAGTCTATTAAACCATTTCTAACTTCCAACTTCTGGTGACAACTGACATTGAAGAAAAAAATCGCTGCATTTAAAACAATTCTTCCAAACTTTATCCTCCAATTATGTACAATTTAGTTAGAAATGTTTGTTTATTTCTTTTTCTTTCCTGGTCTGAATAGCAGTTTGCCATCAGAGTGATAATCCTGCTGTGATAACCTGCAGTCATGGTCATGAAATTGAGGCATCAGCGTTATGCGTTTCTGTACCCCAGGCAGACCAGCTGATGGGCAGGAAAGGACATTAGCCTGCTATCATTAGGTCTAATCACGCTAATGCAGCACATGACATTGTCTCTTGCTAAGTGAATTGGCTTGTCAGAGCTGTGTAGATAGATGATAAATTACCACTTCATTTTTATATATGTGGAACATAGCCACATTCTGCTGTGCCCTGGTTTGATCCTTTTAGTCACAACTTGTCCATCTTTTAATATCTTGGTTTAAGCTATTGCTCCTACGTGTAGAATTTCCTTTTTTTTTAGTACTGTGGCCCTCTAACAGTTATAATGCAAGTGTCTTTACAGATGTGCAAAATAAGTATCCTCACCGTGCTGCCTTCTCTTTGCCAAAAGACAGTGGGTTGAGGTTTCCCTCTGGTCTCACAGGGAAAGGTAGCTGTTCGTCCTTGAGCCGCAATCTGGTCTCGGGGTCGCACCACAAACTGGGGTGCCTCTGAGTTTAAAGATAGAATAAACCATAATATAATGAAAAAACATAGGTGACACATAGTTTGGAGAGTTGGTTTTGCTGTCAAAGCAACTGGAGTCTAAAAGGGTTCATGCACTGGGTGTTTGCTATTCTTTGAAGAACTACTTAGAACTACTTTTCCTCTCTGCCAGCCTCACAAGCGTTTCATCCAACTGCCAGAACAGATGAGTGATGGATACTGACTAATTAGAGTACCTTAATGTCTATCCTCTATTCAGGTGTTTGAGCTAAAGCATGTCAACCGTGAGTGAGCCCTAATTTGGAAAGAGTCAAATAAGTGAATTCATATTTTCTACAAAAGTCTGCCAGGAGAAGTCAGAGGCTGATAGAAACTATGTCTGATATTAGTTTTATGATTGTGTTTGTGGAGTACCACAACAGTGCATTCATACTGACCATGTGTATGACCAAAAACATAAAGAGATGCAATGCATGCACAATGGGGTGAGCTCTTACTTACCAATAGGGCGAGCTGGTGACACAACAATGGTGTGGGTGACATTGACACACAACACAGAGAGAAGAAAAGCAGAGGAGCAGAACAGAGGGACAGAAAAAGAAAGAAATGAAAATCAGAGATGGATGAGGTGGAGCTGGGTTTCCATCCATGAAGTTTAGGACAAATAAGGTAATGCTCAGTCACCAATGCAGGTGATAGCATGGGCCTCACTTTGATAACATCAGGGGAGGGGGAAGGAGGGGGGGGACAAAGTGACAAAAACTTTGACACTTTTCTTTTTTGAAAAAATAACACATTGACACAGAATCTGTTTGCAAATCAAACAGATATACAGTAAATGAAACAGATCTTTGGCAAAGGACAGTCATATAACAGATTAAATCAGATCAACAGAAAATTGAAGTATAATTATTACTGCATACATGAATGAAATGTAAATGGCACGAGATCTGTGATGCACACCATGTATGATGATTTATTATAAATTATATTAGAGTGTTAAGAATATGATAGTTAGTATCTAAGTTGATAACAGGTGTGTGAGCATTATTTTCCCTGTTAATAATGTTATTGTAAAAATAAATTTGACTATCAAAAGCTTCGATTCATTTCCACAAATAAGCTTTAATTATAAACTAGCATCCTCCTGTTCATATGATATGAATTCGCAGTGAATGGCCTGGGTAGGGATTGAGCCCCCTCCATCAGGAGATCAGCTATATTAGTCTGGTATATGAAAGGAAAAAAAGAGAGAAAAAAGCTGAGGTCAAGCTCAGCTTTTCAACAGTGGGGTAATAACATTTATATAGCATGCAATAAAGTGTTGATTGTATTGTAGTCTGCTTTGGGAAAAAAAAAAATCCTGGAGGTTATGAGGTTTGGCGCATGTGAGGCGGTGAGCAGTTACCCACCTCTGATAGTCAGGTAGGCGGAGGCCTCTGCTTTACCCACACGGTTCTCTGCTATACAGCTGAACGTTCCTTGATCGCTGACTGATGCTTTCTTAATCCTCAGCAGGAAGTCCTCTCTTTCATATCTGATGTCATACCTAGTGATAGGAAAGAGCCGTGACAGCAAGCCACCATACATCTTAGGTTGATCTGATAAAAATATAATTAAATAGCACTGAAGTAAATGCACAAATAAAATACTGAAATTATGTTAATTGTGTGAAGACGTGACGCTTTTGATGGAGGCTTTAAGAAGCATGTGTCATTTTTGATAGCATAACAACAGACTTTCTAAGGCATTTGCTGTAATGGTAGAAAAAAAAAAGAGCAATTATAACAAGATGAAGGCATGGCAAAATGAAAAGTGCTTTCAGCTGGAACCCTGATTGTACTGCTGTTTCAATATTCATAAAGAGAAGTTACCCACTGTAGTGTGGGCTGTGCAGTATGGCTTGCATGTGTGGGTGTGTGTGTGTTAGAGGGAGAGAGAGAGAGAGCATGTGAATGTGGGAGAGAGGTCGGAGAAAGAGAGGAAGAGATAGACAAACAGTCTGAGAGTCAGGGAGTGGCACAGTCTGACAAACTGAATTTGATGAATGAGCCAAACAGTAAGACATGACTAATTCATAGAGATGTTCCATCCATCTGAGTGTATCCACCAGTGAAGCAGTTGTAAGGCGGCAGGACTGCAGTTACGGTGAGAGAAACAACTCAGCTAGCAGAGTTTAGATAAGTGGCTCAGAGGGGCTACAAACGGAATGAGTTGAGAAGCAAAGAGTTGGGCTCGCCCTCTCTGGGGTCCCTTTTGGCACGAGATATCTTGTGAATTTGTCTAGCCAGCCATACTGATTCAAAGATGGGAGACAAGTCAGGCAGAGAAATGGCAGAAGGGGTGAGAAAAAGTCACATTCGAAATAGATGTTGCGAAGGGTGTGGGCAGAATATCGATGGGGGTTGTGGGGTCTGTCCAGAGTCTGGTGAGGACTCCATTCACAGCGCATCTCTGACCCAGATACAGACTTCCCAGGAGGCTGGCGGATTTTCAGAAAAGAATGAAAGAAGTGTACGGCGGGAAGTGAGGCAAGGTAGGTCTAAAAGTAGGACATGTTTCGAGAGTCATGGGGTACTGAGGTGGAGGGCACATCATAGGTGCAGACAGACTATAAGACTGGGGGACTGGCAGTCATTAATATGCACCTCACATCACATATTAATACGTTGACATACAGAAAACAAGAAAGTACAAACCTGCTTAGTCATAGCTATAAAGGCTTGTAACGGGTCTTCCATTTGTTCATTTATTTTTCCTTTTTTTTTATCAAAGGAATAACGTTTTTCCGGTGTTCACAGAATTGACCTACTGGGTTTTGATTATGCCTTTCCTAATTAACTTAAATTCATGTATATAATATTTGATTGTCTTGAAAACATTTCCAGAAGTTATTATCACATTTCAAGGAGCAAAATCTATAATTAGTTTTTAGTTTTATAATCACTTTTACATTATAGCTGTGAAATATCACTGTCAAAGCAATACATATAAGTATGATTGCTTAACTTAACTGCAATTTGCTATTCTCTATCATCTCCAAGATACCGAACCAGTCTGCATATGACTCGTATGTGTGTATTCAAGCATAGAACAAACCACATGAGCTCCAACAGTATGATGCAATCCACTGTAAGGACACATTAAACTGGCTTCAAAAATTACCACATAATTCAATTAACCCCCTTCCAGCTAAAGTGGACATTATTAACTTCAAGCCAATACAAGATCTTGTGTGGCTAATGTGTAATAGTGGATATAAAGTTCACTGAATGTGTGCATGAACTATGTATGTGGTATTGCATGATGGTAATTGAAAGCAAGCATTACATAAAAAGCAAGTAACATAATTTTATCTTTAATAAAGTCTACTCCTTTGAATTTTCTTTTTAACAGTGCACATATGCTTAAGCATCATTCTTATTTTCCCTGTAGTGACACTCTCACACAGACATGGATGCATACATATGGACTACACACATTCACTCACAGTCCTCACCTGCCACGAGGAATATCCACATCCTCCTTTTTCCAGCGCAGCGCAGGTGGCGGGTCACCGTGGACCTGACACCTGAACTCCACGCTCTCGTCAACTAAAACCACCTGGTTCACAGGCCGTTGCACAAACGTTGGTCTTTCTGAATGTGGGAAGCACACATAGCATAACTGCTAAATATACTTTTGACAGAGTGGTTAAATATTGTATGTGCCACTGTAGAGTAAATACCAGAGAAAAGTGTCATGCTCGATTACTGTTTGAACCACGCAATGAGTGTGTGACAGACTTCTTACCAAACACTGAGAGCTGAGCTTTTTCGCTTTCTCTCTCTCCAACCATGTTGGAGGCCACACACACATAAATCCCTGAATCACTCTTCTTGGTATTTGAGATGGTCAGCTTTCCCCCTCGAACCTGAAAAAGAAAAAGCAATTAAAGCCGCGAGCGGCGATGGAGGCCCTCGCACCTCTGGCGCCGCTTGGCCTATTGCACCGCCTCGTC
>JAOXYM010000016.1:5337255-5379268 GCA_028567055.1 Leptatherina wallacei | reverse complement strand
GTGAGTTTTCGGATATGTTCAGGCCCCCAAAAATGCAATCTAAGAGTGGGAAAAGAGAAAAAAGTGAAGAATCATAATAAACACTTGCATTTCAATAGGCCTTCGCACCGCCTTCGGTGCTCGGGCCTAATTATAATAAGAATAAAAAACACTAAACAAAAAGTCTTTTACCATGAATCAAAAAATGTGAGGCTGAGGTTGTGGTTTGCACTAGAAAACAGACAAGTACCTCTCCTGAGGATTAACCCACCGTGAACCTGTCGTCCTTGAGGTCAACACGAGTCTTATCTTTCCTCCAGAAGGTAGTGGGGTCAGGATGCCCACGCGGAGGCTGACACTCAAAACTGGCTGTCTCCCCAACCGCCACCACCACATCCTGTGGGTTCTGCCTGAAGTCATCCCGTAACACTAGATGAGAAAATAAAAGAGCATGGGTTGTTACATTGCTGTAGCTGTTTCATACTCAGGCGGTCAGTTAAAATTGTCATTCCAGTTCAGCTGTTGCATTATGGGAACCAGAAAGTCACATCCAAGACCAAACTTTCATAAACTAGCTGAACTCTACCATCATTTTCTAATGTAAGAGTCAAAAGATAATTCTGTTAAGTAGCTGCCTCTATGGATCTTTTGCAATTTGTCTGTCTTTAATCTTGCCCCTTAAGGCATAGGTAGGAACTTTGTGATTTAAGCAGATAAGTTTCACTGTGTGTAAATCCAAGTAGGATTAACAGATTTTTTTTTTAATCTCTTTAAATTAAACAGCTTAAACAGCTATTAGACAAATCTCAAATAAAGTAAGACTATGAAAAGGATCTAATATCTGGGAGACCGATGCAATCAATGAATGATCACACTTCACCAAAGCTGCGCTTGCAGTTTTACTGAGGCTAAGTTCAATAGTGTGAAGTAAAGGATAAAACAACTGATAAATATTTCAGTTTCAAACATAAACACGGATAGTTTTCCAGCTGTGCAATTTGACTTCAAGCTTGTTTGGGGAAATTTCCGCAATATCAACCTCTAAGGACTGCAAATTTGTATGTTGTTTGTGTTAAAGCTTGTGTCTTGAGTACAAGCTAGCTGTTTGTTAATTTCATGATCACAAGTATTAATATGAATGAAGGGAAACTTATGAAATTAAATCTACAACAGGTCCATTTATATGTTGAAGTAAGATTATTAAGGCTAAATATGACAACAGAATACACTACTCACAAAAAGTTAGGGATAATCAACCTTTAGGTGAAATTGACAGGAAATGTAAAAAGTTCATGCTACGCTTATATTATATCATGAATGTAGGACATTCAAATAGAGTCCTGCACAGGTAATTCCATCATCTCAAACTATTTATTGAAAAAAAGCAAACAGCAGTGTTGGTTATATCACAACGTAAGTTGCAATAACTTGCAAAGGATTATTAGATGCACAGTTGCACATGGGCATTCAGAGGTTTAAAAAAGTCAAATAAATTTCACCTGGAAAGGTTACAATACATTTTAGGAACATTCTGACACTTTTTGTGAGTAGTGTATATGTATCTGGAAATGTGTAAAAACTGGTAATGCCATGGCAATGTATATAATGCCAAATACAATAAATATTTATATTTGTGTATTAGTGTGTTTTAAGCCAAAAGCTGCTAAACAAAATTGTATTATGCTTTTCATAATGACAATAAAATATTCTTGATTCTTGATACAGGAGGCTAGAGCTAGCATATGTGCGAACTGTGCTGCCACAGTGAATGGACCATATTGTGCTTGGTGAGGGATAGCAATAAGGATACATGTAATTTTACCTTTGCCTGAAAAGTATTATTCTTTATGATCCCTTGGTATTTCATGCAATGCTTAAGTATAATATGAAACAAAAAAAACAAATTTCACACCTTCAAAACTCATTCTTTACATAGGCATTTTAGACAATACTTTCAGACTGACTAACATACACATGAAGTTATGGGCACATAATGTTTGCTGTGTCATAACAATTAGAATTATTGCCTCATGGTTGACTGGTTAAGTCTCCGATTTTCATTGGTGAACTTGTCAAAACAAATATGTGAGGTGAAAAGTATGAAATGACAATATACAATGATTAAAATAGAATAATCAAGATTTATTTAATTGTAGCATATTTAATGTAGGAGCCCTGAATCAGAGCCACCCATTGGGTATCTCACCAAATGAAAATGTGGGCATAATCTTCCCCTAATTATATCAATGATGGAGAATGGCAAAAGAAGAAGTTTTTTGGTGTTAAATATGTAAGTGATATCGTCTCAGTAGCACCAGAGGTAATCCTGAGTTCTGCCTAAAAATAAGATTACTGAGTTCCAAGTGAAATTTGGATTTTGACCTTTTGCAATCAAATTTCAATCAGTTCCCCTTCCAGTCCAAGTTAACTTTCATGTCAAAATTTGAAGAAACTACCTCAGGACATTCAAGAGATAGCAACTCCATGAGCACAAGCAGAAAAGACAACCCTGAAACACAAAGCCTGCAGCCACGGTAGTCCCCAGAGTGGAGGCATAAAAATGAATGTTATGGTTTAGAATAATATTAGATGTCTGTGTTTGGCACAAAAATGAAGAGCCTTGCATGTAATCTCTGCTATGGTAAAGATAAGCAGCTTGTGGTCAGTGAAAACATTTAAAAGCTGAACCACACACTAAGTCCAAGCCACAGATGTTTTAAAATCACTAAAGATGCCAGTGTATGGAAGAGTGCAATGTGGGCTTTAAAATAACAATTACTGAACATTTGCTAATGCAGTGGTTGGTGGTTAATGTGCTGTGAATTGAACTATGATCAGATTAGCATACACAAAGTTATTTCCCTCATAACATGCTGTCTGAAAGTGTTATTTTTCTGAAACCTTGGGTAAAAAAAGCAGTAACAAAATGTGCTCGTTCTCTGCAGCAGACACAGGGATGGACCTTGGTTTCATGAAAAGAGATTGTACTGCAGCATATACAAAATTTGAAGAGAATGTAAAAGTGACCAAGAATAAAGAATGGATCAAATACTCAAACAGGTGCAAGGTCTCATTTGTTAGCAAGGGTAAAAAAAGAAAAAAAAAACATGTCAGAATACCTCACTGATAGCAATAAATTTCATGTTTCTGAACAGTTGTAGTTTCTGTTTTGAAAAACATATTGAAAGTCCTCCACAGTTCTCACAAAGGAGCCGACACTGCAGCTGGAAGGCCAGTTACTATCTAACACCAAAAAAGATCTCTACACTAATACTGCCATATGAAACATGGTGAAGAAAAAAAAAGACTTAATAACACACTTTCAGTTCATTTGAATTCCATTTCTGAACAGTTTCTCCATTCTGCTTTGTATATTTTCATTTATCAACAGCAGGGATTTCTGTGCTTAATTGTAGCTATTCCAAGTTCCAACACAAGACATACTGATGCATATTGAACAGATGTATGAGCTAGCTGCTGCAAAGTTAAAAGGTTAAAGCTTCAAAACTTCCTAATTCTGTCAAAACTGTTATATCAAATATCAGTGAAAAGGCAACTGCTTTTAGCAGCTGCAGGAAGAATGGCACTGTTAGCCATCTTCGGGATTGTGGTTAAAAATAGAGACTGTAATTTGGATCCTGCAATAAGTTGTAACATCTTTGCATTAACAGCTTATGACATGTTTGTATGAAAAGCCTTCCTGTTTTACATAATAAAGTGTGGTGCATGACAACAATCACCACAGAAGGACAAAAAAAGCATTTTTCTTTTTCCGTTAAAGAGCTAGCAGCTTCTGAATAAAATCAAGCTGTCATTTCCGATTTTGTGTGCAATGAATGAATTAAAACAAGCTAGGTTAATTTTATCCCACTGTAAATGATAGTTTGTAAAACTCAGAATAGCAAAAAAAAAAAACTGGCATGGTGTTCAGAATGCTTCTCATCCTCATTACCGCCATAAGCTATTCTGCTGATATACTGTAGCGTGAATTCCAAGTCCCAGAGGACACCTCCAGTGAAAAAGAAATCAGGAGGCAGCCAGCGGCCCTTTGGCCCAGCTGTCAATCACTTTCTGCTGTAAATGAGTCTCAGTTGCAGACAGTACTTTGGCATGGACATATGCTTGGCTGGCTGTCATGTTGTACTATACGGTTAGTGACCCATTCTGTGACGGCACCACTACACTCATCCAAGCGAGCAGTTAAATTCCTGTCCTTGTGTTGATGATGCTCCTGTAACAGTAAAGCTTGTCTCCAGAGACTATGAAACTCAGACACAAACAGGAGGCACTAGAGATAATTGGAGACATGAAGTAAGCCCCAATTACAGAGAAGCAAGGAGGTGAAAAAGAATAGCCTCATAAATGATGCTGATAGTTGGACTTCTTATGACAATAATCTAAACACACCTTGCAAAAAAAGTTGAACATATTGCCTGCCTACAGCTACTAATTAGATGCTGGCCATTTTCTTTCACGTTTCATTTTCTGTCTAAATTTCTTGGGTAACACCAGTTTCCTCTAGATTTTTTCACTCTAATGCATATGTGGTTTATGACTTTAGACATGATGAATCATGTCTAAAGAAATTGGAAGTGAATAACTTATTACACAGAGTCTCTGGGTAATAGGCTGCTGCCAATTGGAAAGGCTGTGGAGGTGGGGTCAAATAATCAGCAGCGTTGGTACCGTAGCTATGATTTATTCAGGCCTGACAGTATACATTAATGGCAGTTATCCGACAACCCCAACATTGTTCTGGTTTCTTTCCGTCTTTTTCCATTCTCCCTGAGAGGCCTATGCAGGTTTCTGCAGGTGGTACGCATGATGGCATGCAAGACATGGGGTGGAGGTGGTGCTGTTCTAATCTGTCGTTCTCAAATGAGGAACCCCTGTGGAGGAAGCATCCATGTGTAGGCTGTTGTCTGGTGGTAATTATTTCAGACGGTGCGGCCGCCACCACAGCCTAATGTTGTTTGATTGAGTACTGCTCAATTATTCAAACAAGGCATTCAGGAGACTCACCCATTTGCCTGTTACATTTATCAAATCAGAGGGAGAATGATTTGTAAATGGGCTTCATTTCATGGCACAATGGGTGGTAAAAATATGTGACAAGGTTGAAGTATGTGAATACAAATATGACTAACAGGGGAAGGAAGGCTGTGTGGTTGTTGTGAGCTTTTATGTATTCCATCTTACCCATCTGATTTCTTGAGACTCTCTAAAACAGCACTCTACAGCTGAATTTCATCATTTCATCATCACATCAAATCCATAAAGATCCCACTTGAGATTTTGAGGCGTGTTGCTCAGCTTGCCAAGCTCTCCGGCTGACTGGAATGCGGAAAATCATTTCCATTTGGTAGCAAATACATGGATTTAGAAGAGCCTATTTATTCCTGTATAGTAGGTGATGTTTCAAAACACACCCCAGCTCTGCACAGACAGGGCAGTTGATCACAAAATCCATTATCTAGTAAAAATTATTGTCTCATGTATCCATTAAGCTTACATTCATTGACTACAAGCCTATCTAAAAAATATGCAATGCAGCAATGAAACACATTTCATTGTGTTGACTTCAAAGAAGTGGAGGAATACGTAAAAACATGTATGGTGACTCCCTCGCTCTCCATCAAATCCAAACAACTGTGCTAGACAAAAGGGGCCATGGACCTCCTTCCTATGCTTTAAAATCATGTAGGGATCATGTATGCCACATGTAGGGACATTCCATGTGCCATATCAATGTTTAAGCTTTCTGTGATATACGTAGTGTTGCTTTCTCTCTGTTTGTAGAGCAATAAAGTTCAAAACCAATAACGATTTATAGAGACCTTTTCTGAACTGTAAGATGAGCCACTTTAGCTCCCATACATGCTTCCCCAGATGGCTACTTCATAGTTTTCACCTTAAGTGTATTAAATTAAACTCTTGACCCTGTCATGCTTGAAATTAATCTGGCTTCCGGGACATGTTTTTTAAAGTGGCATGTCTTAACAACTGTTGTATGGATTTCCACAAATATTTCCGACTAATATCCATATGGTACCTAGAGGATGTGCCTTCTGTTGTTTAAACTTTATTCACCTCTGGTAATACACTAACACCAGAAAGAGTAATGGCTTAATAAATAAGGCAACATGCAAAAGTGGACCTGCGTGAAACTTGGTAAAGTCACACAATGTTCCTGCTGCAGGTCAGAGGTGCTCCCCTGAAAATGAAAATGAATAAACTGTATGAATCCTCTCTTTTTTTATATATTCAAGTGAAAACATGAATTTGCTCAAAGCTCTAAACAATTACACAAGCAGAGCTTATTTTATTGTTGTTTTGGAAGGTAAAGTTCTTAAAAATGTGTGAGAGAAAGAAAAAAACATAGTTCAATATTGAGAGAGTTTCACTGGTTACAGTGGAATTGCTACGATGCAACCTCAAAGTGCAATTCCCTTTGTCAAAAAAAACGTGCGTCTTTACAACGAACTGACAGGTTCAGATGGTCATATTACCAAAGAGCGCAGATATTAGCAGCAAACCATGGCCATGTTGTCAAATGCATGACGTCTGAGGCAACTATACATGACAAACCAGGAACTCAACGTCACATAAAATGTTATTCCATGCATGCATGTCGCTTTGTTTGTTTTTTTCCATCATCACGTGAGGCTGTGGATATCTGTCTGTAGTCCATTGTTTCCATCTCTGGGCTGCTGTTTAAAGCATTGTGGCTAAGTATTGGAATGTTTTCATAGACTTTTGACCCTGTTAACAAACTGAATGAGACAAAATTGGAAAACAGGTTTTAGAAAAAAACTGAATTTGGTGCCAGTGTCATTTGCTAATGATACTTTTTTAAAACATCAGTCAGTGCACTAATTGAATCCATTTAGGGTATCAATCAAATGAATGAATAAATAGATAAATAAATGAATAAATAAAAAAAATAAATAAATAAGACACTTCCTTTTACAGCATAGTTCATAAGATGGTGACAGCTGACAAAAAATAAACAAACAAACAAACCTAAATGATCTCTGCCATGCATACTCTAGTGCACCTTATAATATACTGTATGAGTGTTTGCAGGCAAGTAAGCAAACAATCCATAGAGGGAATTTATAATTTCATGCTGTACAAACTCACACAAAGAAAACTGTTGTGCCAGTGGAGGAACACCACTGAGGCAAAAGGGAAATTGCTAATGAGTAGAGAGGGAAGATGAAGATGCTAACACCTTGTGAGTTTTTGTGTGTAGCAGATGGCTGTGTTTCCACTTGGGAATCACAGATGCAATGACGAAGTGAGGCGCCGCATGCAGATAAAGTCTGCCACATCCAGGCAACACATACACATTTAAACTGAACTGAGGTCTATAGCTTTATAGAAATTGCTGTATATATGCAGTATATTTGAGGCTAATGTCAGTGATTATGAGTGATGATAAGCACAACAGTCATGTATAGGTTCATAGAGTCAGCGGTTCAGTGTCAGAAAATGCATCACAGCCAAATGATTTCTCATGACAGTGGTCTGCTAAATTGTGGTTTGGAGTTTGCTGAAGATTATTTTTGAACAATTTAGCCTGTAGGGGTGTGTCACTTTCTCAACGGCAGTCAAGGATGTCCCATATCTGTCACATGCAGAAAATGTATACTGACACATATACACACACACACACTCATAGGCACACACAAACAAACAGAAAACAGCTGCCTGATTCCTATGTTGGAAACTTTGCTGATGTCCGCAACACATCATCACTGTTCAGGAGACAGAAACAGAAACCAAGACAGATATGCCGACACAGTCACAGGGGAGAAGATTTCCAGGGTGAAGAGGGCTATTTCCACTGGGGATTATTTCTCTCTCCTTTTTTTGCATAAATAAACAGCTTAATATGTCCGTGTCCTAAAAAAGTCATCAGCAATCAGTCAGGACTACAATCAGCGGGGAGATGAGGAGCATTTACAGAATGTCCCCTGAGGCCAAGAGCCCAGCGCAGACCTACATTATCTATTATATTTCTGCATTCTGAGCTGGAGAACTCAACATGAGTTGGTTTATATAAATAATATTGCATGAAGAGATAGAAATATTAGTTGGTGGCATTTATTAAGGTTAAGATAGCATTTATTCAATAATTTTTACTCCATAATAACAATGTGTAGAAGCTAAAAATGAGGGTTAACAATGAAGGGATTATCGAAGTTTCATTACAATTAATGATTTATTGTTCCAACTCTAATTCATAAGATTAGTTTAGCCTTAAGACTAATTATGACCCAATTCAATTTCCATTTTACACAACAGACATAAATCTAAAAAACATTGCAAGACTAGGAAGTCCAAGGTAACTCAAGTCAGCAGTCTCCAAAAGTATAAACGGACAGCTTGTAAACCTAGGACTGCTTTGCTTTGCTTTTTGGCATCATTAGTGTCAAATCCAATTAGAGTCAGAATGGAGGTTGGAAATAGATTCACGTCTAAAGGTGAGCATGCCTGTGGCAACACCGATTTTAGCAGAATTTATCTGCAGTTTAGATTTTACTGCATCTAAACTGCTATTATTTATTTATTTATTTTTACCTTTTTCTGTGTAAGTCATAGCTTGCACAAGAATAAAATATAAATGAAGATTTTTTCCTCTTTGTTTTATCCTCCACATCTTAAATAGGAAGAGAGCAGCATAAAATGTGCTAAATGTATTCATATTTTAATTCAACACCTTTTTCTCGCATGGCATTTTTTTTTATGCGAATTAACACTTTACAGTATAATCATGTTAGTTATGCATTCTTTGGCCTTTGAGTTAGGAGCCACCATGAAGAGTTAACAATAAACACTCTGCCATTGTAATGTTTAATTAACCTCCATTCCCTTGTCATGTAATGTAAATGGAAGCTGTGAATGGTATAGGAGGGTTCTCTCTTCTCTCTCCTCACATCTCCACTCCCTCAACTCTCACTTGCCTTGCCTCTAGTTACTGTAACAACATTCCCTCAGACCACATCTCCACATCTATAATTAATTACCCCTGTCTCCATGCATTTCTTCACAAGAACACATTCCTCTATCTCTCACACTAGCCTATGTAAATCTGCTTCTCCCAGCTCCCCAGACTCTAAGTCTCAGTCTCATCATCTGTATTTACACCTGTAAATACAGAAGCAGTCTTTACAGGCAAAACACTGATCAAACATTTGCACATGGTTTTAGTTCATGGTTTTGCATTTATGGATAGTTAATTCCTTTTTATCATTTGCAGTGTTCTTTCTTTCGTCCCCGTCCCCCCCTCCTCCCCTTTTTTTTCTTTGTAATCAGAAAATAAAAATGTTCACATTCGGTGGCTGGGAGGCACAAATGCCCCCTGTTCATAAACCTTGATACCACTCTGGCAGTTATTGGAGGAACATGAGCAGTAAGGAGAAAGAGAGAAAAAAAGATGAAAGCAAAATATAGAAAAGGTCGATAGCATTATTTTTCTCTCAAAGACCATGGATATGGTAGACCCTTACAGCAATATTGTGGAGATGTACAACATGAGCTGGAAAATGAGTCAGGGATCAGAATCTGGCATTTTATCCGCCTTGCTTCACTAAAGCAGTGGTCACCAAGGAAAAGAGAGCTTTCTTACAGGCTCTCATCTTCTCTGTCTAAAATCATGCACGCTGTTGTGTTTCGCAGCTATGATCATCGCAATCATCACAATGCTGAGGCAGGTTTTTTTTAAAGAAATTTTTTTTAAAAAGCTTTAGGATCTTTCTTTAAAAAGCTTTAGGATCTTTCTTAGAGACCTTTAAAGGTTACAAAAGCTTAATCTGTTTTTTCCCGTTTTTTAACCTCTCACCTAGCAACTATTTTAGCTTCAGAGTGATCCAGTAATGGGATCTTCTTTTATATTACAATATATTCTCTATTACGGGGTAGAATTAAAGAAGATAATGTTAGCTAAAATGAAAGCTAAAACCACATGGGGTAATCTGTGCATCTGCACCATCTAAAATGATCAAACACATCTCAGAGTGGCCACTGGAGATGGTTCCTGAGCAATGTTTACCACCAGCATCCTAGTTTTATCCTTCTTTGCATGGGCACATACAGATGGCCCACAATATGTGCATGTTTGGAAAGCATATAGATATGTGTGAATGCATTTGAATAAATGCTTGGAGCTATGATGCAGGGCACTGCTCCCCCACTACTGCTGGCTTTGGGAACAAAAGAAAAACTAATTAATTTGTTAATGTCATACTAAGCAATTATATAAAGGAAGCCTTTGTTGATTTGATTGCACTGATTTGACCTTTGATCTGTAAATGTGAAAAATTAACTTTCAAATATGAGCGTACCAGCCCAGGTTAATGTAACCATGAGGTGATCCTGTGCATTTTCACATCCATTTTCTCTCACACCACCTGCCTAAAAAACTACTGTATACAGAATTTAAATGAATAATTGGTGATTCTATATTGACTATTGAGTTGGGTGTCCATATGTGTTAGCACAATGACATACTGCTTACCTGTCCAGGGAAAGAGTAAACATCATCAGAGTCAGTTTAGTTCCACTCTTCCTTGACTTCTTCCCTCTTCCTGCCTGGTTGGTATCCTCATCTACACAGCATCTTTTAACTTATCTGGGATGTTGCTTGTTTCAATAATTTTATTCTATTTGATTTTATTACAAATTTTGCACACTGTTTTAACCATGTCTTAAAATGATTTTGTTTATTTTCATATTCTTTTATGTACTATTTAATGCTTGTTCTGCACTTGCTGTAATGCTTAAAATTTTTTTTTGTAAAGCACTTTGAATTGTTTTGTACGTGAAATGTGCTATACAAATGAACGTGCCTTGCCTTTAGACAACTGATGTATTTTTTATAAGAATGCCTACGTTTGCTTGGTTTTCCAGTTGGGCTGGGACGACATGTGTTCCTCCTGATTCAATTCTTGTACGAATTTTTGGGTGCTGATTCGATTTAAATTGTGATTCTTGCGATTCTTCGATTTTTACGATTTTGTGATTTTTAGTTTGCTATTTTAATCCTAAACCAGGTGAGAAAATTGAATCGGGAACCATATTCCCCCCCCAAAAAATGCACATCATATGTGAGATGTGAGATATCTATAAATTTATTGAGCAGGAATATATGAAAATGAAGCTGAAAATGAAGCATTTAAAATTGGAGAACACAACACAGTAGCCAGACCATCATTCTGCTTGCTAAAATGCCTGGCAATACAAGTAAAAAATGTAAGGAAAAAAACAACCAAACAAAAAAAAACACATGTAAAAAAAATTTGTATTACAATTTTTTTAAAAATTGAAAAAAAATCTATTTTTTTAACAAAAAAAAAAAATTAAATCTAAAATTAAAAAATCGTGAAACAAAAAATCGCGATGTTTAGGCTATATGAATCGATTTTTTTCCCACCCCTATTTTCCAGCTATATTGGTGTCCTGACCTGCAGTCGTGGAAAGAAGACTAAATGGAATCACAGATTCTTAAACATAACACATTTTAAAAGTAAAATATTGAATTATATATGCAAATGTGAACATTAATCATGTTTTTTTTTTTGTTTTTTATTTAGCAATTTTGACCATGAGTAAATAGATTAGCTCATTTCTCATTTAAACATCACCATTCAGTATATGAGCATCCATCTTGCAGTAAATATTTCTATTTAGGACAATTTATATCGAGGACAACCACCAAACCAACCACCGATAAATGTGAGTTTGTTCATCTAATTTGATTGTAAACAGCAAACAATTCTCACTGGATTCTGATTTAAACATATATTAGCTGCTGCATAAATCTGCTTGTTGGGATAACTTATAAACTTATTCATGTTTTTCATTGGATTACTGATTCAAACCCAAAACTGATTAGCCACAATGCTGATGATCCAACTAGCGTTGAGTATTTGGAAGTCATAAGTCTCATTCCATAAAAGATAGGATTCCAGGTATATCTTTCGGTAACCTTAAGCTCCTCCCATCTCGTCCCCCAGCCCCCAACACTGATGCTCCACTGAGCAGCTTAGAAGATTATTCACCCCAAATCTCTGTTAATCACATCCATGCATACCCCTGGTAAACCCAAGGCCACCCAACACATATCCTTTATTTACATAGGCATGTACTGGAAGGGAGCAGCCGTTGCTTGCTGACCTGCTGTCTCCAACACCTTCCCAAGATCTCTCTCTAAGTGTTCCATCACAGAAACATCTACATAGATTGAGATGCTTTCACAGAAAAAAAGTTTCAGTCTATCTTATTTTCAATCACCTTTCCATCAGGAAAAAGCTATGAAGAATCAGTCTAATCTTGCTGGGAAAGGCCATCGTTATGGAGTGATCAATCTGCATGCATGTGTAAATACAACATGCATATGCATGCATGAATGTACTCACACAGGGAGGTACCTGAGTAAACAAAGTCACAACATCTCTCTCTATCAAATAAACAAAAACAGGAGATTTGCCTGCACAACCTACCAACATTGTATATTTCAAGTAAATCATCTCTTCATCCTCTGTCAGTCTCCCTCAGTTTCCCATTCATAATTTACATTTTGGTTGAACAAAGGAGGTGACTGCTTTCCAACTCTTCAGCCTGCTCTGTCTATCCACATACCTCTGTGTAAGTCCATCCATTGTTCACATACAACTCAATCTAACAAGTCAATCTCTACCAAAATATGTACCCTGCATCTTTCTTTGCACGTCTTCATGAACACAAATAAAAATGTTCTCATCAATTTTTTTGAGTGAATGTAATGGCAAGGTCGGAATTAAAACAAACAGATGAGGAAAATCAAATATCACAGTTCATTATTTGAGCAGTGTGTGTGGTGTGCTGGTTGACAAAATAACTGTAAATACTGACATGGCTAATCTCAGCACAGCTGTTAGTATTAGGTCCTTTAATCCTGGTCCAGATCGGTGATGTGCTCACACTGGCTTGGGGACAGATGAGCAACAGCCACCAGGCTGCCAAGTGGGCTAAAGGCAGCAGACTGGCCTGACGCTCACTTTTAGACATGATAAGCTGTGAATCTGTAAGTCCTGAAGCACGGCTCCAAACAGCACAGTCTTTGTGGTGCATCAGCAGCCTTTTGACTAAATATTACTGGCTCTGCTGCAATCTCCCACCAAAAGCCTGAAATATCTGCATTTAAGTTATTTTCTTTCAAGTTTCATCACAGTTGCAACACAGAGGAAGCCAGAATCGGATCACTAATAGAAAACAAATTACATTTTTTACAGCAGTAAAAATACAGTGTTGGAGGGGAAACTGATGAATAAATCACACCAGTTCTATTCTATTACAGCTGTTCTTATGTCCTGTAACATTTATGTACATTTTTAATGAAATACTAAATATCTTAGTTTGAATAGAAACAGCAAGCATGTCTGTGTCTCTATAATCCTAAATAAAACTGTGCAGTTCCTGCTGTTTGCCTTTTTATATTGCAACTCATAAGAAAATCACTTTTAAGGCTGACGGATAAAGCACACGGCTCTGCAAATAAACATGCTACATATGAAGCAAATCCACACGGTTAGCTCAGATGTTCTCAATATAAAGATGGATCACACTCATTTGATTTTCTATTTCCATGTTTTATTTGATTTTATCAAATCACATTTGTTGATGCTTTTATAATCTGTCAATCAGGGTTCTAACAGACTCGCCATCACTCATTCCAGAGTGCTCCCTGTGATGATTTGTGGTAAACAACACAGGGATGGTACTCTTCCTTCAGGGAGTGCAATAACCCCTTAAATCATGGTGAAAATGACTGCTGTGAGAGGCTGACTCTGCAGGACAAAGCGCTGCACTTCTCTGTTTGCTGACACGCTGGAGCCAGTCTGGACTCACTTTACTGTCTGATCTGCATACGACGCCATGTGCCAAACTCAATTGTCTGTGGTCAGAGGAAGAAAAGAGAGGAATAGACAACGCAGCATCTGTGTCACGTATCAGTAAGAGGAAAGGTCATAAGTGTAAGACGTGCAATAAATGACTGACAGATGGAAGCACCGACAGATATGCCAAGCTGTTTTCTCTAGGTGCAACATGTAAGAAAACTGACAATCCTGTCTCCACTGGAAAGGAAAAATCTAGCAACACCCCCACAGCATATAAACAGACATCAACCTTTTTAATACAATCACAGCATTAAAGCCAAATAAAAAAAAAACAACCTGCAAATTCTCTGTACCCTGTGTTTTCTTTGACTTTGTTCAACTAAATTTAAGTTGAGTAAGAATTTTGTTAAAATATGATGACAATTCTAAAATGGGTTGACACTGATAAACCCAGTGTAGAGCTAAAACAAACTAATTTGGAACATGCCAGTGTTAAAATCCCTTAAATTCAAATAATTTCTTTAGTTGGTATTTTAAAAGAATGTGCCTTACAAATGCCAAAACAAATGAGCAGGTTTTTCCTTTTTTCTTCAAGTTTAACATTCAACAGCTTTGAAATGCACATTAAAAAGGACCAAAACATGATTCTCTTCTCATCACTGTTTCTCTATGATGGTTGGCAACATTTTTCTTTAATCTGAAGAACAAAAACCAAGCAGATAGGAGATGTCAAAAGGGGACAGAATGAAGGAATGAAGAAGAGGTCAATCAATATAAGTCGGCTTTTTCTGGTTAATAAAGCTGTATTCAGCCTATGCTTCCAGCACTACAAAGACTGCACTTATGATTGTTAAGTTGCTCCAATTACTTGGTGGCAGAGGCTTTTGAGAAAAGCACCATTAACCCCAGCATCCGAAGAAACAGAAAACAGCCGGGCTTTTTCTCTCAGGGAATGTAATTGATGAGACACTGTGGAACAACACACCCACTGGAGCATCCAGTCCCTCAGCAAATTATTACTTGGCTTACAGTATGTGTTGAGTATACCTGGTTCATGTTTTCATTTTCAGAGCATTGGTCTAGCATAGCATGCTGTTATTATATACTCTGACAGATGGATGTTAGAGAAATGCACCAATGTCGATGTCAAAAGTGAAATATGTGCATTTTGTAAAAATAAATTTCATTTTGTTAAAGTATTTTACATTTTGGAGTAAAGATAAATGTATATGCATTTAAGATTTCTTCACTATTTCTGGAAGCAGTGATGTGTGTAAACACAGCTGCATTCACAGTTTGCTCAGGAGTCTAATCCACATGGCAGCAGAGGAGTCACATTTCTGACTGACACATCGGGCCCTGTGCAGCCGTACATCACTCCCACTTTGAATCAAATGAATTATTTCTGTATTAAAATATTGATATTTTTCTTTACTTTGTCTCCAAATAAAATCCAAAAGTTAAGCAATGTTTAAAGAGTGAGCTTGGTTTAAAAAAAAAGAAAAAAGAAGAAGAAAATAAAGTACAGCAGCACAAGCACTAAGTGGTGAACACTGTCCCCAAACAGCAACAAGACTCCAGGCTTGAAGTGAGTTTGCATGTTTTCCCTGTTTCTGTGTATATCTCCTTTGGGTTCTCTCTGTTTCTCCTATAGCCCAAAGACACACATGCTATGTGACTTAGAAACTCTATGTTGCCTGTGGGTGTAAATGTGCTCATTAGTCCATTAACCTATGAACGATCAACAACCAGTTTATAATAAAACATGGTTCACATTAAACATGCAGGGAATGATGCCAACCAATTTAGAGGCATACTAGGCAAAAAAATAGTACAACAACAACATATACACTCAAGGGAATTTCCCTCTATGTCCAATATTAGTAAGAGCAAATCTATTTCCCTGCAGAGACACAACCCTATGCTGGTATTTGCTTCGCTTCTTCTTAATTTGCTGAGTACTGAACACCTCTGGGTATCAACCTTTAGGCAGAAGGTGTACAAACTTAACAGAGCATACAGCTGTAGGGACAGAAAAACACATTCACAACACTAGTTGCCACTAGTGGAAAATGGAGCTTTGCATCCCATATGCACAAACAGCATTTTCCCACAGAATCCTGTGGAGGTGTGTATGTGTGCTTCAGCACCAAACTGCTTTAAAATGATGTGAATTACATTTTATTCTCTCTGTCTTTGTCTTACTTTCATATAATGTTTTACTGTTGTGCTGTATTTGATGGTAAATCATTGCCCCAAACTTCTCTAACTGTAGAAAAAAAATGGGAAAGAATTTGGGATTTTCTAAACACAAAATAGTTTCATGTTTATCTCAATCTCAAGGTAAAGCAATACAGGATTTTGAGTTGAGACATACCACTTCCAAGGTACATTGCATACATTGTTACATTGCAGCAAAGAGGAAGACCAAAGAACAAGTTAGAAAATCGACCAGTGCAGAAATATTTTTAGAAAAAGTCACTTTTATAAAAAGTCACTGGGTTCAGGGTGGAGTATGAAATCATAAAAAAAATATCTGACCATTGTTACCACGGCTCAAATTGTTTTTGATATTGTTGTATTTTTTAACAACTATTGACTGAAGTAAAACCAGCAAGTTTGTCTTTACCTGTTATTTAAGAAAATCTATTAAATGTCTGGGTGAAACATTTTTAAAAGGGATGCATTATGATTCAAATACTCAAATGGTTAACAACACAGAAACAAAATTTTAGACTGACAGGCTACAAAGCAGCAGGTAGGTTATATGCTAAATTTACTGGGAGTTGGGGTCTTTATTTAGTATCTATTTTTATATTAATTTACCAGCACTACACAGTTTTTTAACATAACCTATCAAGTCCCACTAGGCTTGTCTCTTGTTAGCATGCTAACATGCCCAACTAAGACGGTGTGGTTAAACATTATCAAAACATATCAACATTCCGACAATAAGCTCAATGTTCCTATGTCGATCCTTGTACAGCCTTTTTCTGTTAGGCAAGTCTGTGACTTTTGCCAAATTCCAAATCAGTTTTTCATGCTAGGGTTTGCAGGTAGCACCTGACAGCAGGATTATTATGAGCAACCAAATAAGAAAAAAATTAATAAATAAAACAAATGAATATAAAAGTGTTTAAAAATAGACACAGATTTGAAGCAGGAGTGTAAATCCACATGCTGGAGTTTATAAACATGACCTTGTGGGCTACAATAAAACCCATACAAAATCACTCTGGAAGCTTTTCAACCCTGAGATTTGCAAATACATCAATACAAATTAAATAAAATAAAAAATACTGCAACTAAAAATAAAACCACAGATATTTGTAAATTGTGCAATTTAAAAAAATTGTGTCCCACAGGGATCAGTTTTAGGACCACTTTTATTTTTACATGCTTACCTAAGAACATATAATCCAAAGATATGGTGGTTTTTTTTCACTTTTATGCTGATGCAAACAGTTCTATTAACTTATCAGAGCCTAATAGACGCCAATATGCTGAGTTCAACACAACACTACCGTCATTATGTTAAAAACTAGATATCGTAGAATTTTCTACAACTCAACTAAAGCAAAACTAAGATTGCTGTAATCAGTCCCCAAAAATGACTGAACAAATACCATTTGCTAGCTTTGTAAACATCTAAAAGAACCGTGGCACTAGATTTGAAAGTGCTCTGAGTTTTTACCAGTGCTGCACAAAAGTCGTGTGTTTTCATAATCTGAGAGATGTTTAAAAATTTTCTAATCAAATTTTCAAAGACACATAGACAATTTTACACACTTTAATCTCCTAACACTTCAACTATTGGCCCAGCCTTTTACATAAGAGCACATTAGTCCTGTTTTAGCCTCTTTCTTTTTTCTACCAGAGTGCTTAAGAATTTATTCTAAGATCCATACTTTTAAAGACCTTTGTGGCCTTTCACCTTTTATTTATCTGACCTTTTCGTACCATATATGTCAGAGATCCTCTGGCAGAGATCGTTTACTTGTTCCAGAGACATGGCTCAAGACCAGAGGTGACAGAGCATTCGCGCTCAAAGTCTATAAAGACTGGAACAAGCTCCCTGAGGAAATTAGGTTGGCAGATTCAGTGTTTTCTTTTAAATCTCTTCTTAAATCAAACTTTAATCTGAGAGCCTTTCTTCATTTTATCTTACACTTCTGATTATACTTGACTGAATTCCTGCACAATCATTATATTACTATTGTATTGTTTTTATTTTTAGTTGTTTTCTTTGATTTTACTTGTATTTGCTGCTGTGTGAAGCACTTTATAATACTTGCTTAGAAAAGTAATTCATAATGTGTATTGTTATTTGTCAAAAGTAATTTTACATGACCAATTATCAAGTAGCTGAAACCTGTCATCTTGAAAGCTCCATGTAAGACTTAGAATACCAATAACAGCTAAGGCTTTAAAAATTCTAAGTACATCAATCTGATTGTCAAAGTATCCCTTGGTATGGTTATATAAAATTCTTACCTTAGTTAGCTTTTCTTGTTCAACAAAATACCTTTAACTTGTGAAAACAAATGTTTTCACAAATTAGTTTTGTCAGATAGTTTGAACAAATATGCACCAGGCAAAAGTCACAAAAACATAATCTCTGCACCAAACAAACAAACGAAAAAACAAAACAAAACATTTCATCAGTAAAAAATCCACAGAGTATTATTCATGTATGCTGGTGTGTAGCCACATAGACTGCAGCAGAATCTCCAAGATCTGGAGTTTGGAGTCACACCTTTTCCCCCAAAGAGCTTAATGGGCTGAATCCATTGGGAACCTTTCCTTCCATGTCACAATGCTCCAGGACCTCCTGCTCAGCAAAATGCTAAAAAAATATGATAATACAAGGGTGAGTGAACTCTACATTTCCTTCAAGAATTTTGAAAGCCTGCAATTTATCTTTTAAGTGCACGGATCCTCTTCTGGAGCTGTTCACAAGCTTGAGGAATCTCATCCACCTCGTCAGCCATTTGGCGTATTAAACTACCTCCTTCATACCCTCTATCCTGAGAGATAAGAGCAAAACATAATCAGCTCAGATAACAAGGCTATCATGGGAGTAGGCCTCCATTTCTATCTTTTTCCTCTTTTTTTTCTGAATTACATATTTAAAAAAAGGAATACGTTTTTCTCCCTGAAATATTTTCAATTAGTGGATTTATCTTCATCATATGGAAGCTGTCTGAATTATTGCCAAGCAAACAGTATTTCTTTGTTTCCTTATCATTTAATTGATCAGCAGAATGATGTGTAATAATGAATTGTTTCTGAGCAAATTCGCAAATGACAGAGCGCAGCGTGTAGTTACAACTTCATTAGCTGGGGCTTGAGGTTTTATCAGAATGCAATGTTCATTATGGTGTTACCTTGCATCCATGGTTTTATCAGTGAGCAATCAAAATTAAAGCAATAATTTGTGAAAATAAATATATTTCAGTGTAAGCAGTAACAGCTTGGCATATTCTAACCAAAAACAGTGTGTACTCTTACTTCTTTGTTTGAGCAGTATGTTTGAATTAGTAATAAGCCCGGTGATCCCCGTGCTGCTAAATAGGTTAGGAAAGAATATATAATTATGTATGAAGGGAAGATGGAGGTAGTGAAAGCCTTTCCAGATAAGAAAAAAAGTATAAAAATAAATATAGAATGCCTCATAGCAGGATGTAAGGACTGAGTGTGCTCATTGTAGATGTGTCGCAGTATTGTTCCAACCTTGGTGGGTGTGCTTTTGAGCTCTACATGGCTGAGTTGATCTCATGGTGCAACTCGCTGTGGCTCACTGAAAAAACCCTCACCCACAGAGAGTTCCCCAACTGTCACATGCCACTGAACCACAGTAAACAACACAAACACAAACACACACACACACACGCAGCATAGCCATTTTCATTAACAGAACCACTGGCATACACAGCCCAGCTGGTCCCTGTGTCGACACTGGAACTGCACATCTGGTGTCAATGCTCTGTTAGAGGGAGGCCATCTGGTTGAGTGGAGGGATGAAGAGGGGAGCAGCAGAAACACGTCAAAAGAGATAGGGGAGACAACACATACAGGACTTTCATCAATACCGTGCCGTTCAATGTATGCACATTATAATGGATCTGTTTGTCCGATGTACTGCAACATATACTCTGAGTGCATTAGTCCTACTGAGTAAGAGGATTAGATGTCAAAGTCAGGTTTTCTCTCTGAGCATTTGGAGGTAATGGCAATGAGCAGATAGCATATTTAATAGCTCGGGCTCTCAGCAAAAATAATGCATGAATAATGCTTCTTCTGTCCCGTGACTTCCTTAACATTACATAATACATAGAAACATTAGTAATTCTAAAATGCCTCTAAGTGACGCTGCATTACATTTTTACTTCTCATGCTGCAATGTGTAATGTTATTTGGTATTGCAGTGCCTACCATTAAGTTTGTCTTTCAAAGCTGGCTGTTGAAGGGATGCTTGTATAGAATGCAATGCTCCAGTTAACTGTTAGCTACATTTATACTTCAATAGAAACTATGTACAGCCTTTGCAGAGCTGTGCAGTGTAGCAGATCCATCTAGGATGAGGCCAGTGAGTAGACATGAAGATAATCCAAGACAAAATAAAAAATACTGATACTCTAACACGTCAGGACTATAGTTTCAAGATCCTGGTTTGTAACCACAGAGAGTACAGGTGGATGAGCACAAATGTATTGCTCCCCTTCTGATTACATTATTAGCTTGTGGCATTTCTTCCATGAAACTGCTTGCTAATTTATATACTGACCATGGCCTGACCCTGACACCAATTCACCCATGTGACACTTACTCACTAACATTTGTGTTACTGTGTGGCAAAAGGTCAGGAAATGACCACTGAAGCCCTTGAATGCACCAGCAGTAATACACTTATTCCTTATGTTAGCGCACACAAACATGCCTGCAAATCCACACACACACACACGCACACGCACACACAAAGTACGTCCTGCTGCCAGTGGCCGACTGAATCATGCTCTTATTAAACCTTGATCGGAATTCGAGCTAAAGCATTATCCACTTACAGTTATTAATGCTGCGGCTCTCTAGGGAGGACAGAGCAGTCAGCTGGGGGGTTGGAGGTTAGAAGGGATCGGAGGGAGGGGGGCACCACACATACAGATGTTTGCGCGTGGGGGGGCTCTGGAGGAAGGACTGTTTACATTATATGCTTGACTGAATTTTTGCATTGTTTCACTGACTAGAAAATAGCAGCTTTTGTGGAAGTTGGACAAATACAAACTCTTTAAAAATAAATAAATAAAGGGGCAAGGAAGTGCTGTAAAAGTAATCTCTTAAAAGACACATTATTATCAAACCAATCGGGAAAGTGGTTAGACCTGAATGCAATAACCCTGCACTAGATGCTTGATGAGACATGACAAAAATTGCTCCTAAAATCCCAGCCTCAAGGGAGGAAAAGAAATTGAGATTCTCATTTCACTCTTTCAATATACTCAAACCTCAGTATCAGTTAATTACAAACCCAAAGACATTCCCTCTTTTGGCAGAGTTAATTAAAAATGAGCACAATTAACACTACTATGAAGTGTTGTATAGGGAAACATAAAACATTAAGGATGGCCAAAGTCGAGGGGAACGGAAGACAGAATTGTCCTTATCATGTTGCATATACAGCCACAGCAGACAGGAGAGAAATTAAAACTTGGTTAATGTTCAAAAGGTCAGAATTGTGTCTGTATTGAAGTAAAAAAAAACTCTGAATTGTATATCAGTAGAGATTTTATGAAACCCATTTACATGCAGTAGAATACCTTTACATATATTTACAGTTTTGCATAATTTGCCTTTTTTTCTGATTTGCTGCTTTCCATTTGTGGCTCAGACAACACTGTTGGTTATAAGAACACAAACGTTGGCTGGAAACCAAATTAAATGCTTTCCACCCACACAGATTTCTTTTAATTAGGTAGGACTTTTTTCCAGGTTAAATTACACGTCAGTGATGCAGTGCATTCTACAGAAAGAACATCATGGTTATTGCAGACACAAGATGTCAGAACAACAGCTAGTTAGATCATTTTTAATGCCTCCCTTAATTCAAACACAAACTATGTTTCCTTCAAGTTGTTTCTTCTTAGGAGGTTTTTATACAATAATTGACAGTATTTAGTGAGTCAAAATCTCTGATTTACGCATGTATTTTGCAGGGGAAAAAATCCCTCCCCCTCAGTGCCAGCAACTTGAGGCTTTGTGCTTTTAGCAGTTGTCATCCTTGCTAATCCTTAATAGGCCTTCCAAGACTTACAGCACCTGTACGTACATCCGGCATGCCACATGAATTTTCCTCTCAGGGATGGTATGATACCAGGAAGGTCTGACTGCCTGGACAACACACTGATACAAGGGTAGCAGCGGTGGTTGAACACAAGCCAAACCATCTAGGAGGGGGGGAGGGGTAGGCATGTAGGGAGAGAGAAGTGACGACTGCGGCTGGATCTGGCTTTGATGAGGAGGCATGAGAAGAGGGGAGGCTCAGTCTTCGAGGGAAGCAGGTGTGTGGGGAGGTGATAAGAACGCTGTGACAAGTGCTACACACACACATGCAAACAAATAAACATACTCCTGCAAACACCACTTACGGAAACTGTTCGCTCAACTTCAGCACAGAATTTTAAATGGCATCCCTTCAAATAACCAAGGCTGAACTGGTGCTGTCGCCAACTCTTTCTTGTTCCCTTGTGATGAGATGATGGACAGATAATCATGGTGTAAGTAAAGGCAGATTTAAGCACGGAATAAAGGTGATCAGAAAGGGAAAATGGAAAAGACGTTGATGTAAGGTGCTGATATGGTAGCAAACATAATTCCCTTCCAGTTGTACAGATGTGTGTCTGTGTGCACACACATTCCACACACATATACATTAGTTTGTGGGTGTTGAAGCATCCTTTGGGAGAGCTTTGGAGCAATGTGTAGCATGGAACAGAGAAAAGTAATTTATGGATAAGATATTTGTTTGGCTGGCTTATTTCAGAATCCATTAAGATTAATTAAGTGCTGCTAAATGTGGTGCTATGAAGTTCAGATTCCACAGATGCATTCTAATCATTAGCTTTTTTTCAGCCTGCTTAACAGCTTCTAATAGCCCCGGTGAAGCCAGACCAGAGTGTTTTAATGACTGGAAAACAGCAAGTATGACTACTGCACTTGTGCATAGTGATTTAGTGATTGACAACTATAGCAGTGTCAATATATAATCTATGGTGTGTGAATATAAATCTAAATCCACCACACTTCAGCATCGCTTGCACCTGGTAGTTCTTGTTAATCACAGGCAGGGAGTGAGGGAGACATAAAGGAGGCAATTAGACACTCTCTCATCAAATATTTGGTTTGTTTGGCATGAAGGCAACATTAAGGAGCATGCTCAGATTATTTTATATCCACCATTATTTGAAATAAACTTTACGCGAGCAATTAACTCCAATCAGGGATTAATTGAGCTAACACAGAAGGAGCAGGATGGTTTTGGAATTTCTCTACTTAAGTATTTGTCCAAAGGCAATTAAACATCATTTAACTGATTGCTTGTCAATTCAGCGAAACTGTTGCGTGTACATGTAGGGTGTGTGTGTGTGTTTGTGTGTTTGTGCACTGAGAAAAGTCAATCAACTGATCAAGACTGCACCATATATTGCACAGGGCCTCAGAAAACAAAGGCGGAGTTGAGATTGTTTGCCAACTGCTGTTTTCAACCCAAAGAATTATGACAAGGTTGTATTTGCAACTGCAACCATGTTTCTGTAGTATTGGCTTTTTTTTCCCAGTCAGACAAGGAAAAAAATGAATCACACAACAACAGTCAAATAAACCCATTTCCAATATGAATAAAGCAAAATAATCAATTGATCAAATAAACTAAAGATGGTTCAGACACTTTACAAGAATAATCGCCAGTATTTAAAGGGAAAGATGTAGAGCAGCTCTATGATGAAAACTGTATTTCAGTGGGTCGAGGTGAGAGGATCTAATACTGCCCTGTAAGCTGCCTGAGGCAAGGTATTCAAAAAAGAAAACGGATGCCATATACCTGATTTCTTCTAATCCTAAAAACAAACTTCAGAATGGACAAATCATCTGTGCCTTATAGAAAAAGTCTGCTTTGATATGGTTTGCGAATGTGAGAAACATTTACTTAACTTAGCATTAAAAATTCTTTAATATCCCATGTCAAGTCACATTAGATTATCTTAATAATCCACTCTTCATAAGGGAAAGTGAACCGAAACAGACCCACTCTTAAGTGACACAAAATCTGCCAAGCGTAAATAATTATTTTGGTTATTTATAACCGTTCCCTGTCACTGTGGGCCTGAGCAAGATTGTAAATGAACCCATTTCAGGAACAGAACTAAATATTTACACTCTTTTTTAGTTTTTTGTGGTAGTGTGGCACAGGGGATTTAAATAAGTATAATAATGTAATTTTAAAATCTAATATTGTAAATATTTTAGGAAGATGAAAATTAATCTAATAAAACATGCAAAGCAGACAAGAAAAAATTCATGTGATGGCGAAAAACATTCCGTATGGATGACTGCAGAGGGTTCGACTTGTGCCAGAGCGGGATCATGACAGAAGCTGTTTATTTGAAGCAAATCCAAAACAAGCTTACAGGGAAGAACAGTGGTCAGAGGTTAACACATAAACAAATTGAGACAGTTAAAATCTATTTGTCTTGAGAATTTTAAAACATTTATTTATCTAATTTTTAAATTGTCAAGTAATTTTATCTACAGGCTACAATCAGAGCACATGTCATGTTGTACAAGAGGAATTCTTGAAAAAATTATGACATATGTAATCTTATCCTTTGTTGAATAATCTGCACTTTGGACAGAGAAGTCGATGAAATAGGCAAAGTCTCTAAACACCTAAAAGACTAAATTGGCATGTTAAATTCCTCCTTAAAAGAAATATTCACTTTAATGTGGAGGGTGGAAATTATGATTCATTTATGATTTAGACCTAAGGTGGAGTGTGACTTAGAATGAATTTGCTGCATGAATATTAAAATTATCAAAATAAATCCTACAATGATTACAAGTACCAATACCTCTATACATACCTTTTATTTATTGTTGCAGTATTTGTCATTAAAATAAAAAAAAAACAAAAACAAAACAAAACAATCTTGTCTGTAAAGACTCTCTGTCAATCAGGTTATGGTTTTGAATTTAAGTCACAAATAAAGCATCAGCTTTAGTCCCAGACATTTAACCATTCTTGGAATTATCACAACCTTGAGAATAGTCTCAAAACAAGCAACACTTTGCCTTCTCTTCTGCCCAACTGAGTATGGACTGATCAAAGATGATAAAACAGAGGCCAGCACCTGTTTTAATAAAAGCTCCTTTCAAGAAAAAGAAAAAAAACATAGTATAATTAAAACTAATTGCCATGATTAGACAAAACAAAAATGTCCCCTTATTTAACCTTTTGGAATGTTATTAGCTTAACTTGGCAGATGGATTCTCATAAGATTCACAGCATCTCAGTCCCGAGAGAAACTATCTTCCAAGGGTTCATATTGCGTATTTGTAGCAGGTGGTACAGCAGACCAGAGACGTTTATGTGCTTTGCTGCAAGTTACAGGCATGCTGTTTAGCATACAGTCAACAATCAGCACTTTCTAAAAATGTTAGCATGAATCCTGTTATAGCACAACTCATATAAAGAATTGAGAGTATTTCTTCACTGAAAGAAGATCAAAGAATAACACTAGTTAGGTTTCCATCCCACAGGCACAGCATACATCATTTGAAGCTAACCTTTGAAAGTCTTCTTCATGGAGAATTGGCATGGCTGGTTCCCACTGAATGGTTTGGAGTGAGAAAGCTGCACAATCTCATCAGCGCTATCAAATAAAGGCTAAGTTGTGCATGGTTGGAAAAAAAAATAGAGAAGAGAAGAAGCTGCTAATCAAAAAACAAAACTATTGGAGGTAGTGTTATATCAAACCTAAACCTAAAGTCTCACAAGATGGCAAAATGGACTGAAGTCTTTAGAACTATTCATAATCTGGGAATGTTGTATCAATATCTTAATGTACATGAGCATTGTTGTCTGTAGAGAATAAAGAAGGGGGAGACTTTATAGTCATTGTAAAAATTCTATAAGAATTTGTTGGCGACAGTCATCGTAGCAGCAACAAAAAAAAATAAAAAAATACACAGCATATCAAAGCTCACCATCACGCCACAGTCACACCCTGCAGCACAGAGCAACAATTTTCACCGGATATCTTCACCAACTGGTTTTCTTCCCTCTCACCCAATTTTGATCAGCTTGTCTAAAAATGTTCCAAAATATAGGTATTTGTGTATAAAACATGACTTCCTGTCAACAGGGGGCGTGGCTAAGTCGTTATTAAAATAATGACATGTAGATGTGTTCAGGATGGGACCGGCATCATACGTATGCATTTTGGTGCAGATATCTTGTTGTATCTGGAAGTTATAGCTATTTTGTTTTTCATTGTCAAACCTCAAACTTTGAGGCCCTGCCCTCACTATGCCGTTACTTCTTCAAGAAAGTTTTTGATTACTTTTAATCCCACATGCCTTCTGAACATTCTGACCAACTTTGGTGGTTCTATGATAAAATCCCTAGGACAAGTTAGTTCAAATGCGACCTGAGTAAAACGCCAAAATTACGACTTTGACCTAAAATGGCCGACTTCCTGTTTACTTTAGAGCATACCTCCAAGAGGCTTTTTTGTTTGCCCAAGCATATGGAATAAGTTTCATAAAAATCGATAACTTAAAATGTAAGGGGGGGGTTTAAATAGGTGACGCTGTTGCGTCGGAACCCCCAAAATAGGAAATTTCACTGATTCCAATGTGGGGGTGGCCAAACTTTTTTGAGTTTTTAAGCATGTTCAGGCCCCCAAAAAAGCAATTCATTGGGGAGAAGAAATGGAATAATAAACGCTTGCATTTCAATAGGCTTCGGCGCTCGGGCCTAAATATGCAACTACAAGTGCGCTAAAAAAGGAGGTAGAAAAAGTAACAGCACACAGTGTTGAAAGGTACAGTACAGACTGTGGCACATGTACTAATAAAATACTCATTCAAAATGGTTAGATGTGTCCAAATTTTTGACAAGTGCATATCTAAGGAATTCCCACAACAATATACCTACAGAATATGGAAGGTATGTAAATAAAATGAGTACTAAATAGAAATAAACTGTGTGTCCCTAAGCAAGCCTTTAATGCCATAATTGCTCCCCAAGTGCTGAAACATGGCAGTTCACTGTTATCTAGGGAATCTACAGATAGGTAAATGCAGAGGCTAATTTACCCAAGTATGTTATTTGATACATACATACTTTGATTTTGAATGAATAAGCAGGGTTTTGACAACAACACGTATACATAAATATGAACTGAAGAATGTGATATAGACAATATACTACACTGCAGTGTTGAGTGTGGTTAGGGGGTGGGGGAGGGATGATGGAGGACACATCTCTGGTGAAAAAGCTGTGATCTACTAAGCACAAAGCCATGATCAATCATGTTGATAGCAGATTTGGTGCAATAGATTTGATTCACCGATGACATTCATGCTCTTTTGACACATACGTGACTTTGGCTTTTTTTGTGATGAAGGAAAAAAAAAAGAAACAAACAAACAAACAAACAGTAAGAAGTTATTAACCATTGACTTTCTTTGTGTTACTTTGTTACAAAAAAAACAACAATGATTCATGTCATGCTTATTAGGATGTTGCAATGCTTAAATGATCTCTTATACTGAGTAGCCATGCCGACAATAAAGTTTATGTATTTTTGTGTTTTTTTTTTTTACAACTTGAAACAACTGACTATGCATTATTTATAAACCCAAATAATGCCAGGAATAAGTCAAAATGGCTCATAGTGGAGCTGTTTAGAATGTAGGATAGAAGAAAAATCAAAGCAAAAAGGAGGAAGCTCCAATCATTTTTTGGTAATCACTAGCAAATGAAATCGACAAGTTTGGAGTGCTGACGACGACATAAAGGGAAAATCAGTAAAGTAATGTGTCACTGAAACATGGCTGCAGGACACATCCTTGAATCAAGCTGCTATTTACTTATTTTTCAGATAGACAGGCAGAAACTGCAAAGAGATCAGCGACAGTAGAGGAGGTGGAACTGTAGTACCTGTTTACAGAAGATAATGTATTCCTTGACACTTTACTAAGAAGTAAAGTCCCTGTACTCTGATTTTGAACTGTTGGCTGTGCCCGTTCATGTTTTTTGTCTTACCAAGAGTTTACTGTTGATGTTTAATGTGATTGTCGTCAGTTCAATAGTTGTAATGCCACAAATACAACCCAAATAGATTTGTGGCAATCTATGGAGATTTTAATTGAACCTTTATGACACTTCAAATGATTATTTTTATTTCATTCTATGCCATTTTTTCCTAAGTAATTTTCTACTGCAATTTTTTTTTATTTCTCCTTAAAACCCAAAACAGAATAAAAAAAACAACAAAAAAACGAGCCATAGAATTTTTTTCCTGGTTATCATCTACATGCAACGTGGAAATGTTGTCCCACTTACATCTCAAAAGCAGACTAAAGTTATTTTTTTATTTTTCCCTCCCATGAAGCTAATACCATTTCACAGTAAGCAGGGATGTTAAATTCAGCAGTGAAATCCAGACAAATAGTGTATTTTGGCTTAGCAAATGACATGAAAAGAGTCATTGTGTTAATCTTCTCATCTATTTTGTACTCAGCAAGTGGCACACCTCAAAATAGAAATTAATTTAGTTAAGGACCCAAAAAGGACTGCATCTGTGTTCCCTGCCTATAATAGAAGGGCAAAAATTGTTGCAACACATGGATGATAAATTTGATTTTCCATTTCACAAAAAAAATAAAAAAAATAAAAAAGCACTTAAATGCCTGGCTGATATTAGTTAATCAAGCTCAAGAACTCTGCTGCAAACTATAATCAGTGTGACAAATGCATCTGCTGTTTTCTTTTTCTTTTTTTTCTTTTTCTTTTTCTGCATTAAGGGATGGCCACAAAAGATGCCCTCCAAATCAGTGTTAATCATGTTGAGATTGGTATCTAAATCCAACCAATACTTAGATTATTAAAGTTTTTTTTTTAACCATAAAACGTTTAATATATTATTGTAACTCATTTATTCATTATTGCAAAATAACAATTGATCCAGCTTTCCTCCACATTGATAATTGCATTTGCCAAGCGTAATCATAAGACATAAGTCTTATAATCACATAACACGTTTCAAATCAATCATGAAAAATGTTTATAATGTTACTGCTGTATTATGTCAGCTAACTAATCAAGCATGGTACATGAAAAAGAAATATTTGGAAATCGGGAAATCAGCTGCGATGGACTGTGACCTGTCAAAGATGTACCATGCCTCTCCCTTGTAGACTGCTGGGATAGCAGATTTTTGTTTGTTTGTTTTTTTGTTGTTGTTGTTTTTTCAAATTTACCTTAGAGAATTAAGATTAGGTGTCATTTTTTTGGTTTTGCTAATAAATACTATATGCAATTCTTTTTTTAAAAACGTGCCATAAGGTAGACACCATAGCATATTACCAAGAGACTATTGGACATTTCATTTTGCTTCAGTGATGAGTCCTCATTCACCAGTTGTACCACTATAATCTACCTAAGTGCAACCAAACCCTAAAACCTTATCTTCAGCCCTGACTTGAAATTCAGGACAGCACCCGGTATTATGAGAGGCAAGACTGCCGCACAAAAAGTCTTTAAGAGCTTGTTACTTGCAGACTTGAAAGCTGGATTTCGGCTAAGTCTGCCCAGCTTTCATTAAAAACTGGTCTGAATGTACCTTATGATATTTTACTAGGGTTTACAGTCATTGGTACTTTAAATATCCTGATTGCAAACACATCTTAGGAAGAGGCTAAGGGAATACTGGTCATAACTTGCTTCATTGTTTGGCTATTGATATGTCTTTCATCTAAATAGGAGCTCATGCTGGTAGGTAATGTAAACCAGCAACCTGTCTGTTTCAAGGGTTTCATGACCCCTTGTGATCCCACCCCCCACATCCAACATCCATCATAGGAAATGATGAGGTGTGTGTTTGTCTCTTTTCTATAGGCTTTTCTGCACACTGACAGAAAGCTGTCAGATGTGAGGCTGGAGTGATTTTCTACCAGCATCCATGGAGAAAATCCTGGTTGGATTCAGAGCTGGCTTTTCTGATGTGTAAGAGTGCTGGAGACAGGCCTAGCAGGTTTAAGAAGATTAATTAGGGTGTAGCAAAGACTGTGAAGAAATCTCTCATCCATAGATGCTATATCCACTGACACAGCTTTGCATGCCGGCAAGTCCCTAAAATGTGTACACAATCAGTAGTAACACACACACACACACGCACACACATACTGCATATACACTCAAGGAGGCACTGTAGGAGGGCCAAAAGTCTGCCATGGCCAAGACTCATCCAATAATGACACCCCCCTTCCATTCCCCAAATGTGTTCATCCTCTCTGTTTCCTTCTCAGTTTGTTTTTGCTCAGAACACATTTCCCCTTGTTAGTGCACTTGCAAGAAAACTGCTATCCTATTAGGGATGATTTTCACTTCCTGTCGCTTCATTGGAACAAAGTGTTCGAGTAAACACATTCGTCTGTGAAGTGAAAAAAAAAATCCAATATGAGCGGTTGTGAAAGGCGTGCAGTTTAAAATTCAAAACAGACTATAAAGCTAGTCCGCTGCTTGTAATGCTGGCTGTTGCTCATGAGATATGAAAAGAGAAAAAAATGAACGCTCATCCAAAGTCAAACCAAAGCTCCTACACCTTCTGTGACCACCCATTATCTACCATCTTATCACACTGTGCTGATTGATATTGAAGAAAAGACAAGGGCAGAAAGTAGAAGCAACCCCCTACACCCCTCCCTGAATCCTCATCACCATCATCATTTTCATCATTACATGAAATATGACCGAGAGCAGAATCCCACAATGCCGTGCAAATGTCTACGTGAGTTAGCATCAAGAAGACACAAGAGATATGCATGCATCATCTGGCCAGGAGAACAACACTTGTGGGGAGACAGCCAGAGGCCCTAAGGAAGGAGAAGGAGAGGGAGGGAGTAAGGAGAGAATGAAAAAAGAAAAGTGGGGAGAGAGGAAGAGAGAGAGTAGAACAGAAGGGAATAGAGAGGAAAGTGAAGAGAGAATGAGGTACAATATTAAGGAAGAGAAGCAGGATAAAATGAGAGGGATATTCACCAAGGCACAGACAGGGAAATAATACAAAGAGGCAATCAGAGAAAATGGAGGCATAATATCCCAGCTCTGTATAATCTCCACAGATTCAAGCATAATGCATAATCTCTGCAGGTTCAACAATACACCCTGTGCCCTAATTCTCAGCCAATTACAGACTTGTGTGGCTTTTGGTTTGCGTGTGTATATGGGTTTAACTGGGAGGGCCCTGAATGTGGGAATGTATTTAGAATTTCTGGAGAGGGGGTTGGTGGGGTCTTCTCAAGGCCATTGACAGCTGGGGTCTCTGTGCATGCAGCAGCCATCCCCTTTGCCTTCAGTATACTCTAATGCCCTTCACTGACCAGATTAAAGCTCAGATGACAAATGCACAAAGGTTGGAAACATCTGTTCTGGAACACACTGTCCACCGTCCCCATGCTGAGCCCTGCTGGTCACTCCTCAGTTCCAGTCCCCATGCAGACAACATCTGCAGCAATGGACTAGTGCACATTAGCTACTGGAGCATGACACCAAGCTAACCCACACACTATGGGGGCATAATTTACACAGCAATACAATTGCTTCATAAAACAGCTCCCTGTATTGTTTCCATAAGCAGACGCTTGGAGTTGGTCTTTTAGCCACAGCATTTGACTACTTCCATCCATCCATCCATTTTCTGTACCGCTTAATCCATGCAGGGTCGCGGGTGGGCTGGAGCCTATCCCAGCAAGTTTGACTACTTCCTCTTAGTCTAAAAGTTGAAGCTTTTAGATATTTTTTTTCCTCATGATGATAGAGATTAATTTGGTCTTGGTGCCAGTGTGTCTCATTTCCCTTTCCTGTGACTTCTCTGGGACATTGGACGTTAACTGCAAGGACAAGCTAATAAGTCACAATAATGTTTCTGCTTAACTTTGTTCTATCTATTTAACAATTATGCATACAATTCAATTCAACATACAATAACCCTTTTTTTAGTTTGTTTTTGCCATCATGCACAGCAGTGAAGCCAGTCTCTTGTGAAATTTAAAGAAAGAACCTGGAGAGTCTCTAGTAATATAATGTTTCACTTGTACAGAAAAAAAAATGCAATTACACGGTATGCCATTTCTCACTGCAAGTTGGTGTAAAGTGTCTTTAAGTATGATGTTAAACCATTATAGACTCTAGAGCTCACAACATGTGTTCCCATCACTTTTAATTCAGATAAGGGGTTTTATAGCTGGAGTGGAGGACTTAAGATTATTCATACCACAGTAAAAAGTGCAAAATTCACCCAACAACCAAGAAACTCATTGTGTATGTAAATTCCACAAGAAAAAACTTGATGTCCTCAACGAAGGACATAATTGGATATTGGTGAAAGTAACTAAGGAGTGGAATGATAAATATACATTATGAAGAATGTGAATGTTAGTGTATGAATCTCTCAGCGGAATATAAAGAAAAGGAAGTCAAGTAAAAACTGGTTAGTAAGGTATGCTGTGCCACATGGTTAGCAGCGACCTAACCCCAAAAGGGGACCTATTACAGCTCTTATAACTGATGGGAAGAACTGGCACAGACAAAAGGCCCCCTTGCTGGCTCTCATGTCATCAGTTTCTAAAAGAAAAATAATGGAAAAAAAAATAATACCACATGAACAGACCACAAAGACAACGTTCAGCTTGTGGACATGACTTACAATTGGTCCCAATGGAAGAAGACATATTGTTGCTTGCTAGTGTATAAAGAGGGCGGCAGAAAGTACTTTCTACAATCTAGGAAATGGTAAGACTATGTAGATAAAAAAGATTTAAAAAATATGTATCAGGACAAATTGTGTGTCTGATGTATTAAATAACTGTTTAGCTTTCTGTCTTCTCAGGGGCCGATCTTTTCATGCACTTATTCAGTCAGCCGAATAACCAGTCCAAGTCGGCATAAATAAGGCAATGACAAAATTGACAATGGTGACAGGATGAACTTGCCAAAAATACAAGATGTGTCTTTTGGCTGATTGTCTAAGTGTCTAAGGCTCCTTACATACTGTACACAATGGGCCTAAGTATCCATCCAGTGAAGCCAATGGTCCATGCAACTGTAGGTATTGTTGAATTTGCATAAAACATACATGCTAAAGAGAACAGGATGTTGTGTGCTGTCATGTTGCAACTGCACATGTTGCAACTGTGAAGAAAGAATTGGGACACATTGGGGTGTAGCCGGCAGGGACTGGACATGTTGCCCGACCCTGTAGCATTTATTTATGAAATAACCTATCACAGGTAAAAAGCATGAGGAAACAGATGCTCAAGAGTCTGGGTTTTGGGGTTCACTGGATTTCATGAATTAATCAGATTTCCGGATATTCCCAGTCCTTTTTACTCACTCAGGTGTATACTGGGGGAAGTCTCATGCCACTTTATTGCTGCCTTGGGCCTGGCCCTCTTCACTTCTTATGAATCAGAAGATGGGCCAAATGGAGTGGTTGATGATTCCTCGGAGAATTGACGTGATGGAGGTGAATGGAAAGGGGAACGGAAGTTTTAGATGTGACACTTAGCAGTTATAACAGCGATTTGCCCTAGATTGGATGGAATGTTGGGTTGGCCACATAAATAATAAAAGTGACTACAAACCCCCTCTGGCTGGTTGAGGATGCTCCTCGCTGTTATCACCAAAGACAGACAACTACAGCCAGTTTATTCTTACTTTCTATTCTTACTTTTCTTGAGTGAATCTGCCTTAAGGTACCTTCTTACCCATATAAAAACTTTATGGAATGATTGCAAATCAGTTAGTTAAACTTTTGCCAAGACACACTCGCTCTGGATTTATTTGTCACACCCATACACATTAGTGAAAACACTAATATATGCAGTGAACACATGAACATGCTAGGGGTGCATATAAATATTGCAAACAGTAATCCCCTCTGTATATATCCTCATAATGAGACATGACTTTATATAATATAATAATGATGTTAGTGTTCTGAACACAGGAGGCAGCTCCCAGCTACAGCTGCAACTTACACATTAGCAATAAGTTGCTGTGAGAAAGGGTGAAGTCCTTATTCAATGTCAGCTAATGGAGTAGCTGAAGCCAGTGCCAACTCATCTAAAAGGAGATGTAAAGCAATATTTCAAATTCAAATGTTAGAACATGACCACATTAAATTATAGCCAGCATTGTACCGTGTATGGCATCTCATATGTTATGTTGAAAGTAGACGGTGGCATGTAATGAATCATTCTGTAATCTTTCTAGTTGAAAATGTATTTTGTGACACAATCTTTTTCAAAACCAATCCAAACATGTGCAACAAACATCATATTGTCAAATGTATTTGTATTTATAGTATGGGTGGATGCTTCAGACAAATAATGTGTAAAGTGTAATTTTCATAATCAGCTACATTTGATCCACAAATCTGAATTCATTTTTTATCATACATTAGAAGAGACATCTAACATCTGGTTTCTGAGTGCGATCGGAAAGTCTTTAACCAGAGTTAAGCTTGCATTTAATGATTTTGCAGTATTTGCATATATACTTAATCTACAGCTGCAGTCAGTATTAATGAAAACACAACAATGACAAGCACATGCTAAGTTTGTGCATCTAAGGGCTGCAAATGACTTGCAGACAAAAACAGACTAGCCTGATTAATTTCACCTCAATACAAGACTGCTGCCACCATATTCTCAGTACCACTATGTGAAGATATCCATGTGTCAATACTTCCTGTTCTGTGTGTCTGTCATTGTTTTAATACAAATAATTGATCCCAGCTAATAAGAAAAATAAAAAAAAAATTAAAAATAGATAAAAACCCACACAAATGTCAAGTGAAATCCCATGAATTCAAGATAATATTTTGGCTACATTCTTTGTAGTAATTTGTTTTGCGATATACTGAAATGCTTAATGCCTTTTCAATAATTGGAAACTATATATTTTAAACTTGACAATAAAAACATTTATGTTTGTACTGGGAATCATAGTTTCATGAACAACAATCCTGGTTTTCCTTTGTCCAGTTGTGCCAGCTCATTATGTTTCTATCCGTTTGTTGTCACTGTCAGCTAGTCTAGCTGCTTCCTTATTCTTCATTGTGTTAGTTTTATCGTCACTAGTTGTGTCTTTGCTACTATTCAAATCTTCATCCTACCCTCATCTGCCTCTGATATCCATCAGTCCTGCAAGTGGGTCCTACCGCTTTGTCTCCTGCATACATTTTGTGACAATATCCACATCATTTGAGTTCAAATCATAAATGGAATTAAAATAAAACAAAAAGGGAAGCAGCTGTGCAAATAGAGACTATTTCAGTTTAAACAAAGCTTCCCATTGAACAGAGTATAACTGCACACTTTTACAATTTCAAATGTTTATGTCACTATTGGCATAAACAACTAAATAGCAATCAGAAGATTAATGTATATAAAATGTATGTAACAACAAAAGTCAATTTTGGAAAACAAATGTAGCCATTCATTTAAGTACAGAACCTAACATGTAACATGAGATACTTCTCTGAATTTTTGTAAACATGCAGATGTTTGACAATTTAACAGAAACAACAAGCTTAAACGCATTAAATAGAGTTAGCGTGCCTCTTCATGCCAGACATATGTTTCTTCCAACCAACTGTAAGAAAGTGCACCAGAGCTCTTAAAGGTGTTTGCATGGTTCAATTAACACCAGATGCTAGCCCTTAGCTAACTTACCGTACCTCACAACATACAGACCTCCAAGGAGTGAGCATGGCCCAGTTAGCACCAGATGCTAGCCCCTTATCTCAGTGGCTTCAGCCAAAAAGAAAAAAGGAAAAATAAATCTAGGAATTAGTTCTGCTTGCTTACCCTGGTTACCTCTGTGTGCACTTTTCTATTACCTTAATCAGAGGAAAAGATATCACTTTAGTTCTCATAAAGAAACCCCTTGTCATTGTTTGCTAATGTTCAAATAATAATGACTGATGCAATAATGAATTATACTAGGGTTAGAAAAGACTGCAAATATACGTCATATATGCTGTAATTAAAATTATCTTGCTATAACATGGACCACAGCACAGTCCACCACATCTAGTAAAGTGAAGCTTATCTGTAAGCTAACCCGTAAAACTGACTACAGGCCATACTAGCATGAATTCATACTTGTATGGCTTATCGAGTCTTAACTTAAATGATTCACAAATCATTGAGTCTTAGTGAAAGGCAGTATGTGAAAATGCAAAGCATCAGATTGCACATAGCAAAGTGATAGTTGTTAGCGCTGTCACCACACACAGGAAAAAAAAAGCTTCCTGAGACTTCCAGGGCACTTTTTGCATGCTCCAAATTCATCCCACGTCTGATGGCATGCAGGTTAGGTTGATCAGTGATTAGAAATCAACTAGGTAACTAGATCACCCCATCATCATCACCACCATCATCATCATCATCCCTCTTTCTCTCCTGCCCCCCCAAAAAAAACAAAAACAAAAAAAAAAAACCTCCTAAAGAGGATAAAGTGAGTAGGCTATAAAGAATAAATGTTGCTGGTAATCATTTGCAAAGCAATTAAACTTTTTTTTCTTTTTTTCCCCCATGGATATCTGGTGTACTTTGTGCAAATCTCAAAGACAGCTATAAGCTACTTGAAAAGTTCAGCTCTGTGGAGATAAAAGCTGTGGGGTATTTCAGCTTTTTTCCTCCTGTCTAATCGCATGAGCTCAGGGGCTGGCCATCCTGGCTGCATTGTCAACAACAGAAATGGAGAGCAGGGCTGGTAGTAGCTACTGCACACCCAGAGCTACAGTAGCTATATGATTTATGCATAGACAGCAAGCTTAGAAGTACATTAGTGGACACTTCTGGGTAATTCTTTTAGGTTTGTGTTTAAGTTACTGTTTGTTTAATGGCCTTCGTATTACTGCAGTAAATAGTAATATGTTGCTGGTGGGCACACAAGTAATTGATGGCTGATTACAGGCTGCCAAGTAACAGCAAGCTGCCCCCGCTGCAAAAAGAGAAAAAAATACAGCATGACTTTGACTGGGATGACAAATGTAGCAGAAAAGCTTGGGTTGTTCCTGTCTGTAATCACCCCCTAAGGATTTTGAATAATTATACTGTAAGCACAGGTGTACAGGCAGATTTACAAATCAGTTTGTGTTTATCTTCAAAGATAGAGATCTTGTTTTTTATCTATTCTTGTGAGCTTGAACAAGCACCACTGACAAGGAAGAAGCCATTATATATCACTCTGTCTTTCCTGCATCATCTCTAAAATGATGCTAACTTGATCAACTGGTGCTCTACAGAGTTGAATTCTAATGGTCAATGAGTTGGCTTCATTTTGTCTGTGTTGGCAATTAAATAATAAATAATTACAAGTTTATACTCAGTGAATAAGTAATAAATATGACTAAATTATAGAGTACAGACTTCATCTTATTAGCTGAGAGAGATCATTGTGTTTTTAGGAAGTGCTGAATCTGGTTCAGGCTTCACAAGAGCAAAGCAGAGGAAGGCAAACACGGGAAAGGTACACATCAGGGATGCTGGAATGGGGACAGTCTGGCAAGGTGGCCAACCTATCAACTAATACAAAACATTGACAGTCTGCCTGAAAATACACATTGTTGGCAAGCACAAACTTTGGATGTTATCAGTTGGCAACAGGCAACTTGCCACATTTTTAAAGTACAAGAGAATGCCTCCCGGTGGAACATGAAGGGAAGGACATTTTCATTTCCCTACCACCAGTGCACGCGTAGTATTAGTAATTGCTGACTTCAACCTCATCTCTGGTTTCACAACAAAATTCTCACCCACAACTCATGACTAAATCTTTTTGATGCTAGAATAAACACACCTTCTAATCAGCTAATGACATGGTGTATGGCAGTTGTTAGACACAAATATGGATAAATAGTAACTTCCATGTGATGTACTTTGTTATAAAAGACCATTTATTGCCTGGAGAAAGCTTGGCTTTGGCTATCATCATGCCAACAAGGCTATTTTGTTTACTGCAAAGTGCCCAATGGCTCAGAGGAATGTCCATCCTTGAACAAGACTTGGCACCAAGGAAGCTGAGAAAAACAACACAAGGAGAGGTCAAATTTAGTTATTATATAAACCAACTTTTATAGCCCTAAAGTGATTAATGTTGATTGAAAAAAAAGCACACATTCATTTTGAATAACGTGATCTGTCATCTTAATTCTCATGACATTGGTTCAGTAAAGTGAGACATATGAACGTATGGATACGAATAAACAACCTAATGCTGAAAACTGTAATTTGTACACTTCAATTTCTGACCCTTGTCTAATCGACCGGGCAGGGAGTTTTGCTTCTTTCATCAGTTTTCAGCCTTATTTGATCTAATCAATTATTAACTTAAAAATTTCATCTGGTCTTGCAGTTTTTCTAATAAATGCAAATAATACATTCAGGCAACAATTTTTCATTTTCATCTGCAAATGACCTTTGCAAAAACAAGTTATAATAGATATTGCTAGTAGCAATCAACAAATGTGGCTAATTAGCATTCATTTTTGCTTTCTAAATCATTATCTAATCAAACATTGAAACAAAAACATAATGTTTGATTTTTATAATGAATTAATGTAAAAAAAAACTACAATAAATGAATAATTGCATTCATAGCTCTCCATGTTTGTTTTTCATTTATGCTAGCAGCTATGGTAATATGTATGGCAGTGTTTGTTTCCAGTATGCACTGGAAACAAACACATAGCCATTTCAAAAACAGTAACTTTTTGCTCCCCATATCTTTCCTTTTGGATATGCTGAAATTATACTGGATTTGGTACACACATTTTAACCTCCACTAGTGTTGCATGTACATCAGTTTCCAAAAGGAAAATTTTCACCACTATTAGGTTATTCTTTGGTTTGACAGCAAGTTTCTGCAAAAACTGAGGTGTAGTTCAGGCACGAGAAAACAAAAGACAGAGGAAAACATCAATTGGGATTGTTTTAAAAATTGCAAGGTCAGGGGTTGCCCTTGGCAAAGGACGATGCTCCCTGAGTGTCTCATAAACTATTTATTGGATAGATTGGCAAGCCATTTCATGGAAGAACACACTAGTTCTACCCAGCTACTTTGTGTGCATTCAGGCCTCCAAAACAAATGTCAACATGCTAACATGCAAAACTAAAATGGTGAACTAAGCAATACAACTGTTAATAACAATTAGCTTACCATTCAATTTGTGAGGATGCCTGTGAGTTGGCTTAAGTATTCAACTCAAGGTAACAGCCAATAAGCACCACTAAAATTGTTGTAGTCTTAGTTTTGCTGGGTTTCATTTGAATAGATTCTAGATCAATTTCTGGAAGCAATTTCTCCCTAACTCATAAAAAAGCCTTGATAGAAAAGTTTCTAACCTATGTGACAGAATATTGGATGCTCTTCCATGTAGCTCATGCCGTAGAGTTTGCAACAATACCATAAGGAATGAATTAAAATAATTGTTTCAACAAAATCTACTAATACTTCAAATAAATGTCCATTTAGATTCATCTTCTTATAAAAATGAATTGCACTAACAAACCCCATCAGGACATTGATTGCTGCTTATCAGGCTGAGTGACAATAACTCTAATTCTTTTGGCACAGTCAAACATAAGAACGTTCATCTTCTTGAGTTTTGTGCTAATGAACACCCTTGCATTAGCCGCCCCTCCACCCACACCTCCCTTCAACACATCACTGTTTATTTCTATCTGTCCCTTCTTAATAGTTTGAGGGAGCTGTTCTAATTCCATCAACAGCCACTCACTCTGATCATTAGTGCCAGTCCACTGGTGGCCTGGAGGTTGCACGGTTGTTCGCCGATGTTGCTTCTAAGTGCAGTTCAGCTGCTGTGTCGGACTTAGCAGACTTGAGGATGTAAGAAGTGTGTACACGTTGACACCAGGTGCCTGCTGATTATTAAATTCCATACTTGCATGTGAGAATCTAGCGACATCCTACCACACAATGGGTCTTGTTTATCAAGCAAAAATACAAGACCTACTAATAATAAGAAGACATGGCCTCATTTCTCGGTGAAATGGCTGATGTTATCATTTGTGTCGAATATTCATCCGACATTGTGTTCAGGAAATAGAATTTCAACAAGGGTGAAAATACTTCACATATGTGCTTTGTGATGGTCAACTAGCCGATGCCATATATACCCCCCCACCCACCACACACTAGCCGATGGATCAAATTTTGTTCTCTTTTGTGACCTTATTTGGCTTACTGACTTCCAGTCAGAGAAAAAGGGGGTTGTAATAGGGTTAATGCATTCATTTTGAACTAATGCAAGCTATGGGTTGAGTTTTATACAATTCCCCTGCAAATCCATTATTCTAGTAAAAACAATATGGTGAAAGATTTAACAGAGATGAAATAATCATGCAGATGGAATAAAAATATGTCACAGCAGAGATCACAGTCATATTGAAATAAGTCCAAAGGGAGATGATTAGGCACAGCAAAAGCTTTAAAACTGTAACAACTGTAACATGTTGGAACATAATAAATCAAATAAGCAATGTTTATTTAATTCTTAATCATTTTCTTAGTTTAAAAAAAAAGACCACTTGGGTGTGCTGGTTATTTTTCAATTTTTTGTAATCTTGCCTACAATCAGTTTAGAGGATTTTTTTTCTAACTGGCACACTCCATGCTTTAGTATGAAACACAACTGGAAAAACAAATGAGTATGAATAAATATTTGAGTAAAGAGTGGTTAATTAATAAGAAACAAATGTTATGAGGTATATTATTTGTTTTGCCAACCTGCCAGCTGTAGGTCTGTCTGGCATATCTGCATAATTTACATATTTTAAGCCCGCCTGCCATCTTAAACAGCTGAAGTGTTTTGCATCAGATGGAATGAATAATACCTTGTCAAATTCCAGTCTGACTGAAGCTCACAAAATGCATGATGAATCACCAAAATTGAGCTTGTACAGCACAAATGCACGCAGGGCACCAGCAACCCTCTGGTTAGCTACATTTTCCAAGCCACTAGGTTGAGATACAAAGCTCCACCCTATTAGAAAATTTGCGTATGTTTGCCGGGTTCTAAGGAAATTGACTATTTGGAGCTGTACTCACTGTCAAATCAACCCTACAGCACTCTCATCTACCCTTTTGCTCCCTCCCGGAGCATTGCATGACAACTTTGGCTACAGCAATACTGGCAGGAACCTGCAGCCCCTGGAGGAGTCATGTGATTATACATCCCTGCAGCAATGATATTCTGCATTACACAAAGAAGACCAGAGGCTGCCTTGGTTGTACTGTCTTTGATGGAAGAAAAACCCTAGAAAATGTAACAATGCAACATATGTTGACAAACTAAAATATGCTAGTGGAATCTAAGATTACAAAATAATGAAACAGAGAAAGCTACTTGGCTTTATAAAAGACAAGACAATGGCACCAAGATATGTTCACAGTAATCTGATAACGACAGGTTTTTTAAATGAATGTGTTAAGAGTATAAGCATTGGTGTTATGGTGGTTCATATGTCAGCCAAAGATTTTAGAGCCAATACGATGTGACTTCCTTGAGAAAATGTTGATCCCTCAAGTTGTCCTCACTCACCAGGATGCTCCTGTACCAATAAATGTAACCGAACGCAAGCCAATGTGTCTCTAGGATGGCTTCAAGAATTCTAAACAACACTATACATCATCCAACACTCACATGACAGCGTTTCAAGGAACATTAGAGCTGCTCTGGGGCAACGATTGAAGCTTTACTTTATGATATTTCGATTTAGCTCTTGTGCGTTTGGTACTTCACATTTAAAGCAATATATCATGTTGGTTCGTTATGCATATA
>JAOXYM010000016.1:5314525-5337155 GCA_028567055.1 Leptatherina wallacei | reverse complement strand
ACGTACCAAAATGTGATGAACTTTTTCACATCTTTCAGCCAGCGTTTATTCAAAACAATGGCAGTAAGTGCCTGATAAGCTGCACAATATTGCAGTAAACATCTGTGTCTTTATTTTGCTGTTTAGTAGAAGCTAAATGCGGCTAGTTGAAGCTAATCGGCTACAGACCAAAGCTAAAGTGACTCCCTAACATTTCGCACAAGTGGGGCTGGTTTGCATTTCCTATAATTCATTTAAATATCAAAGGAGTAACAGAACAATTAGCAACTGGCTTGGTTTACACGACAACGCCGATACCAAAATTGCATTGCATCCAAATTAATTAGCTATCAGCTGATCAAAGTGGTCTGCAAACAAAATTCAAAAACACGGATGGAGACTGTTTAATTTTGCGACAGTGTTGTGTGGCCTGTGGGAAGTCACAGGTTTAGCGCCCCCAGTTGCCAAAAGTTACACGGTACCCCTTTTTAAAGGAACAATTGTAGCTGCATAGGTCCAAAGAAATAATGGCCACACTTTGCACTGATCTCTTTTGAAGTCTTATTTTACTCTCATCTCTCTTCAGTGGACACTGTGAAAACTACTAAATAAAGAACATGCATACTCACATAGTGCATTTTCCAATCTTTTCAAGCTTCATATTAATGTCCGTCATTAAAGCTGGTTCAAACATATTAGCATCACAAAATAAAAAGAATGACAGAAATCTGAAAATGTATTAAATTGTCCAAAAAACTATATTGCATGAAAACATAATAATAGATGAGTACTGTGTGCAGCTTTTGAACCACATGCAGAGTTGGGCTGAATGAGACGTATTTCCTTCCTCTGCATCCATGTTGAATCTAACCAACAATGCAACATCTACCCTGTCTAGTATTCTCCTGATGTTAGGGATGTATTTTGCCACTGAACCTTTTGAATTAAAGATGTTTTTGCCCCAATTCCTGTCCACGAGCCTGCCTTTTGCTCCTCTCATCCACACCTTATGACAGTAGAACGAGGCCATAACCAAAAGAAACCAAGGAGGATTTATACAGGAGCAAATTGCAAAGGAAGAACAAGTGCGGAGATTTGGAAATAGAAACCAGGTGTCACAGAGGAGCAGGAAGTACAAAAACTGAATACACAAAAGGATAAGCTCTACAAAATGAAACAGGAAGTAAGACTGATTAGAATATAGATTAAACCAGAAGAGAGATAACAGACCAGCATGAGGAAATAAAACTACAAGATGAAACCAGTCCAAATATAGAACCCACAGATCATGATAATATTCTAAATTCTGAAATTTATGAGCCCCTTCGAGGACTGAAATGAACAACCAAATATTTATAATATATGTGTCATCTTGTACTTATTCTTTTACAATGATTGATAAAACTAGCAAACAGTTGATCAGAAGAATGTGACCCATCCTTATTAACAATAAAAACTATTTATTTTATAGATGAGATCCTTTGTTCTGTAAGGAAATGAACAGTCTAGTAGTGTACAATGTAAGGCTGGTCTCATATGATGCTGGATTGCCTGAGCACCCAGATCAAACCATTGTTATTTAATGCATTCCCTGATGGTATCAACAAACAGTTGAGTCCGTAGGAGTTGGTGTCTAATGCAGTGAGGGCACACAAACAAGTCTAAATACAGGATCATGTTCAGATTTGTCCAGATTCTTGGGAAAGTTAAACAGTTATCTAATTGTCTTCTACTCTGACTGGCAAAAGATATGAATCATTAATTCTTCTCAACACAGGACAACACATATTAGTTGTTTATAGTGTCAGCGTTCATAGGATAACTAATGAAAACTTAAAGTAATGATACAGCAGGAATTTTATAAAAGAAGACCTTATAACATGCAAAGACTGTAAATGTATGGAAAGAAATTAGTCTCAATAATGGTAAACCAATGTGTAATACATTCTTTACAAATAAGTTTAATTCCACTGTTTTAGTGTCAACAGCCCTTTGTGCTTCCAGGGGCACTTGAATAGATTGAGGGCAGGATGTTTGTGCTTTTACACAGTTTTGTTGTGAAAAAAATCAATGCAGTCCAAAGTCTTCTCACACAAACATGCAGTGTAAAACCACATACTGCCAAGAAATTGTATTTCTAGAGACACGGAATGAATGTGAAACACGAAATCAACCTAAAGTTCACAAAATCGCTTTTTTAATGGTGTTGTCTGTCTTTTCTTTTACTGATAGAAAATATGTCAATAATTTTCACGAACAAATTGGTTTTATTAGATTTTTATTTTCTTGGTCACACAATCCTTCCATCTCGGTGGTCTTTCTTTTGGGACCAAGTTATATGGAAAAAAAAATCCAACAAGGCTGTTTTTCCAAGATTTCCAAATGAGGTACTTTCATTTAAGAAGCTACATATTAACACTATGACTAAAAGAGGCGTTGCATGTTGTCTTTCATTTCTGTTGCAATTGTGTTATTATAGTAAAACCACTAAGCCATAGTTTGGGGACTTGTACAGTAACATTTTTTTGCAGCAGTTCCTCACTGAATGTAAAGGAGAAGCTTTCGAACAGCTTTTTCTACTGATTTATGATTATGTCATTCCATCCATAGACGATGCAGTTTTGGGTCACTGAGAATGGATCTTTTGCCAAACTCCTTCCAGGTTAAGATTTTTCAAAAACTTAGCTTTCATTGTTAATGTGTACACAAGGAAGACCAAAGAATTTTGGGAGCAATGACACCCACATCCGTCACCACGTGCCATGCCCTGATTTCTCAGGCTTTTACCTTTGTCACCTCTGCTTCCTGCTGATACCAGCCAGTATTGCTAAATGGGAAATGTATCACACCCAAGTTATCACACGTCAAGAGAAAAATTATCTTTTGAGAGGCCTTCTCATTCTTCTACTAGCTCCAGTATTTAATCCAGAGTTTTAGTAGGGAACTGATTTGGGTCATAATCATGATTTACTGCAATCTTAAAGTGACAAGTTGTCAGCAGACTGTTTTTAAAAGGACACATCCTCCCAAGCTTAATGCTCTTTTAACATCAAAAGTAGTGTGATTAAACTAGGTTTTTAAATGTAGGCTGACAAAAAAAAAAACCCTAATTAAATCCTTTGGCTTTCCTTTGGCTGGGACTAGTTTGTTACCCTCAGTTCTCTGATAACAGTTTTCTTACCATATTTTTGACAGTTGTTGGCTCCATATAGTGAGACAGAACAAGCTGCCAGTTGTCTTATGGCTGGATACAAAACATCAGTCTTTTTAACCGTGAGTTGTTGCTACCAGTTTCAGAGCCTTCATGTAAGACATTACAGTCTATAAACTTGAGCTTCTGTAAAGAAAAAGCGAGGTGCATCCACTCGTGTTGCCTCGAGCGTAGCATCCTTAGTTTAAATGAATGTGTTTACCCAACTGTTGTGTTCCCATCAACGCTGATGTGAGCTTGAGTTGATTAAAAGCCTGCACAGTGCACTCAAAATCCAGATTTGAGTGGATATTGGTGGGTTTTACAGTTCTGTTTTGTTTTTTCCAAGAGCCAGCGTTTTGCTATAAAAGTGAACTTGATATATTTCTCTTAGAAAAAAAAATTTCTTAAGGAGTTGATCGTTCCAATCATTAATTTAGCATTTTTATTTGGCATGATGGAATTTTGTAAATAATTGTACGATTTTAAGTTGTACGGATGACAAAATAGCATATGTTATTGTTGGGATTGAAAAGCTATTTGTTGTCTATTGGGTGTCTGTGCACAGTTTCCACAGTTCTCATTAAAAAGCCGTATTTGTTCGGGCTGGGTATCGCCACTAATTTCCTCAATCGATTGGATTGGATTCACAACAGCCTGATTCGATTAGTTTTCTAATAAAATTCGATATCGGTTGAATTTATCTGTTGACTGACTTTCATTTGCAGTGCAGCATTTAAAGGAATTTAGGGTTTAGTCACACCGTCCCACAGACTCCTACTAAATATTTGTTAAGATTAGATTGTTTTTACAAATCATTACATCTCTCAGACTCTTGAAAGTATTCTTTGTCCCTCACCGCCATAACCATGATGGTTATAAGAGACCTGCATACACACAAGCTGGGTAAAATGATCACAGATCCTCAAGTGCTCAGCTTGAATCCAGACCCATAAGCTGTTTGTCCCACAATAGCCTCTGAGCCTTTTAGGTCTATTTCCACCCATCTGCGGTCGGGGGGGGGGGATCTCTCCTCACTGCTGCTATTTAAAGGTGTAGAATTGTTCCACATGCCGCTGTCTACCCTCCCACGTCCCCGAACAAACAGACCGATAGATACTGCTGTGGCTAAACTTTCCTACACACACACATACCTGCTGGATGACTCTACTTGACCCCTAGTTTGGCGGAACAGAGGGTCACTCTACACCCTAATCCACCCCCACCCACCTGCCCAAGTCCTCTGCCAGCCCCTTGCATTTGGATCACAGAGGCATTTTGGGTCTACATGAAACCCAACACTGCTGGTTTAAAGTTGATGACACTACTGAGACATCAGCCTCTAGTCAGATGCTGCCGCAGCCCCGCTCTGCTGAACCACAGGGAGGGGTTTGTGTATGGTTGCCGGTGGGCCTGGTGGATGTTCTGTGTGTTTTTGGCTGGTGACTGTTAAAACATCACCTGACTAGTTTTTGTAGTTGCATGTCTTATGTCTGAATGTTCAGCATTAGCCGTCATTGCTTTGTGCAAATCAGTGGTTCAAATTTCTCTCTCACTCATGTTGCATTTTGAACAACTCAGAGCACCAGAATTGTAACAATTGCTTCCATTTTTTCATTACATCCTTATTTATCTACTTTAGCAAGTTTGTATGAGTCAGCCGAAGGTCAAGGTTGCCCATTTGTAAGATTTGCAAGACTATTTTTCAGTCTTACAATATGACTTAAGTTTTATGCTGTTTAATGCATCAATGAAAAACCAGCCAAGCCCAATGAGCATTTTTATTGTTGGAAATGTGTTTCCTCTGTATATTAGCTAAGAATGCAGAAGTCCTTTTTAATAATGACTTTTAAAACACTTGATGCAAGCATAGAAATCACATATTTACATTGAATGAAAAACTGTTTCTTTCTTTGTTTGCTATGTCTTTAACAAAAACTGATTTCTTTTGTTTGTTTTTTCTGTTTTTCAGGATTCCATGAATGCATTGGCCCATGACCTGAACTATCCTACCCTGCGAAAAAACAAAAATATTGAAGCTTTTCTGAACAGATGTAAGAGCTCCTGTTTGTTCCCTACAAATGCTTTAAAAGTTGGGTCAGTTTTTAGAATGTAAATAAATAAAATACATTAAAATCATTTAAACTTTGTTTAATGGAAAATGGACACTAGCATCAGAGAACACACTACTTTAACCAGCTATGCTGTCATCACTCGGCGGATTCTACAACGCTGGCTTGATGTGTGTAAGCACATGCCAAGTAGCTTCTGTTTGACATGAGGAACAGCTGTTTTTTTTTCTTTACTAAAAAGGTGCAACAGATGTGTAAAAAAGGCTGTAGTTCAACATTAATGGGGCTTTGACAGACGTTTCTCATGCCATGCGCCCAATGCGTCTTACTATTTTAATAAAATGTGCAAGTCATTGGTAGATAATTACTCTGTTTTCTTCAATATTTGCACAGAATCACAACTTCTTTAAAATGGGGTATGTGTATTATGTATGAATGTGAGCAGTGCTTGGCTTGTAATCCTGCATAAACACTAAGGTTTGAAGAAAGTGTGTCAGCCCCTTGCAGTATTTCCTTACAGATTGTATTTGAGAAGACTGACTCGTGTTTGGTCATGTTGTAAGATTGCATCAGCTGTTCCTTTCAGCCATTTGTAAGTGTTGTAATGATTATTTTCTAAGGCTCTGTGAACTAAATAGTCTGCATGCATTTTTGGTATAGGGTAACCCATTTCAGCCTGAGATGGTAGTTGCTATATGGTTTATAGTATAAATAAACCATAGAAAAAAAAAACAAGGGGCAGAAATGGGAAATTGCTGGATGAAAGCCGGTGTTTAACTATGGTGTGGGAGCATGTTATCTGTGTTCCTTGTCAAGGTTATGAAAAGCACCACATTCCAGATAAATATCCTCCTGTGTAACATCATTTTTACCCATAAACTGAAGGGGAAAAAAACTTCTAATCTAAAAAGACCAACAGCTGTAGTCTATGGTTTAAACCATCTCTTGTATGAGCATTTCTTTTTATGCATGTATTTACTACAGAAGGTCCCAGAAATGAGTAATCATCTGTGGTCTGAAGACTGGTTGCCTTTTGAGTACTGTCTGGTTTTGACTTTTAAATAAAAACTTTACTAACCGCTGTTAATGATCTCTTTAGTACAAGCTTACTATGTTTTATAACCAGCAGTTTTTACTGTTCTGTTTAATGAATCCATATACATGCCTACATTGTTGGCCAAAATGTCTCCATAATGGCAAAAATTTACATCAGCCCTACAAAAATTATTTTAACATGTTAGCCACATGCCTTTTACTCTATCTTCTTCAGACCTGCCATGAAAACATTCAGATTGATTAACCTAGGGGCACTTTAAATGCCAATTCGTTGATTTTTTTTCAACCCACACACACCTCCCTTAGATGTATTTAGACCCAAGTAGAGACAGGTCGACCCTATCTGTTTCTATGGTAACTTGCATGTCTTCAATGCAGATGAAAAGTTGGTGAGTCAGCTACGAGAACTTCAAGTGAAGCTTGAAGACTTTCAAAAAGTGAAGCTGATCGGGAGAGGGGCCTACGGAGAAGTGCAGCTGGTGAGATGTTTCTTCCTGTAAAAGGCAAATAAACGTGTTTGATGTGCTTGCTAATTATAAAGGACCTGTAAACAGCAGTGCAATGCAGTGAAGAATTTCTCCATCTGTTCCTAAGTTTACATTTGTACCAAAAAGGCAGGCATTTATTAACCACTAGAGGGAGCAGTCTTCTACAAAAATTTACATCTTGTATTTTGGATAAAGTGGAATCATTACTAATTCAGCTGATTCTAAATTTTAAATTGTATGTAAATACTTTCTCTCCCTGAGTCTGATGAATATAAATGTCAGCCTCTTGTGTTTGTAGGATCTGGTATCTGCTGTTTGATGGTAGAAACGAGTCTGGACAGGCTCAGTGTGCGGGGTTTGGTGTAGAGAGGGACTTTTGTGTGTGTTTGTGCTTAAAATCTTGTGTAAGCATGCCTTTCTATGAGTGTGTACAATTACAGCTGCCCATCTCTGTATCTCTCTGGCGTTATCTTTGTCATTGTAGCATTCCTACAATCTCCTTCTTGCTGTCCTTGTATAGTTGTCATCATTGACATTTTAACATCTCCTCTTTTGCCTTGCCTCCTCCTCTCCTCTCATGTAGGTCCGTCACAAGGCCTCTCAGAAAGTTTACGCCATGAAGCAGCTCAGCAAGTTTGAGATGATCAAACGGTCCGATTCAGCCTTTTTCTGGGAGGAGAGACACATCATGGCCTTTTCCAACAGCCCCTGGATCGTCCAGGTGTGCACGTACATTTGTTTTTTTCTGCAGAGCATTCACGCTCAAGGATCAGCTGCCTTTCACAACAGACTGTTGTTGCTCGTCTCCATCAAACACACACAACAATGAGAATACATCCCATTGCAAATATGAATACCATCTTCCAAATAGTCAAATGTATTTTATACTATCATTCAATATTTATACATGTGTAGCCAATATTCTAAGATTATTTTTTTTCTTTCATTAGTTTATATCAATCATAAGAATAGATTAAGGGATCAATAGATTGGAATGGGTCCAAACAAGAGGAAGAGAGTTTAGTTATTGCAAAACAGCTGCAACATAATTAAAGGGACTTTGACTTGTGTCAAAGTAAGAACATGTATTTTTACCCTTGCTATTTGTTGAAGGTGTTTCTGTTCTGAGCATAGCATTTCTTTTGAAAAGAATATGTTTCAGTGAAGGATTTCTTTTTGTATTTGACTTAAAGTAGTTGTCCCAAGGCACAGTTTATAGACACACAACTGTTTACATGTATCTATAACAGAGCCAGCCACTACTTCTAACCAAAGTCTGTTCATTCAAATATTTACAAAAACAGAACCAAAGTTGGTTTACTTTCGCAGAGCTTTTCTGTGCTCCTTTTTTTTCATTATCACTGGAGCCTTGTTCAGAAGCCTTCTGGGCAAGGCTTCGTCTTCTCTTCTTACTAATATTTAAACTTATGCCTCCCTGCAACTTCTTAATCTCTGACAAGGTTTCAGGGCGGAACTCGTGCTATTTGTCAGACGCATTTCTGTCTCTGTTGGAATCACATCTATTATGCGATCAGACATTTGAAAAAACAAAGAATTTTTAACTTCGAGCAGACTATTGCCTGTTAACCTTGCAGCTGTTAATTCCAGTTTGAACACGCAATATTGAACAGATTCAATAACCTTTTTTTTTCTCAGTAATCATTGATTTATTTTTTCTTTAAAAGATAGGAAAATATGTATACACAATGAAAATGTTCATGGTTTCAGTGTTTTCTAACATTTATAAACTGTATATATATATACTGCATATATCTACATATCTATATATATATATATATATATATATATATATATATATATATATATACATTGCTGATACAAATGCCATACATTTCTTCTAACAATAGATTGAAGAAAAAACTATTCAACAAAAATAAATTCAACTCCTACACTAACAAAGAATGTGACAATGAAATCAGAAAAGGAATTAAAAATGTCTGTTTGAGCAGTGAAATACAAATGAGCTTCATTGTATTCAAAGAAAACCAGAAAATCCCCACAAAATCACTCTGACATAGTCATTGTGTTCATAAAGTCGCCCTCTATTCAGTCAATGGAATCAGTGAAGCAGCCATAGCATTAGTCTCTTGACACTGTAACGACAGTTTTGGGTTTCTGGTTTCTTTATGAGAGAGAATTATTCACTATCCTCAAATGCAAACTGTACAACTGGAGATGTGTAGTGTCAATGTTACGTGTAGTGCGGTGTAAATTCTGATTACAGGTTGACAGGGATACTCTTAAAGTTCCATTGGCACAAGATGGTAATCTGGTGCAAGATCAAACTCCACACTGTCTCTACGTGTTTCTGAAAGTCACTACTACTGTATGTGCGTTGACACACTCATACAAACACAGGCAAGTACAAAATCTTGTTTAAGTATGGATCTCACACACCCAGCATCTCCATGAGGAATGGGACTTCCAGGACAGTTTGCCACTTATGATTTGAAATATAGAAGTAAAAGTGCCTAATGTGGAAATAGCAATAAGACAAAGAGATGATGTGGACCACAAAAAAAGGCCCAAGATCTCAGATAATGTCTCAGCTGAGCTACTATTAGGTTCATTGCTCTTATCTCAGTTTTTTTCCCTTCCCAGTCCATGATTTCCCCATAAAGCCACATATAGATCCAGATTGGGTGAAAAATCAGCAGAAGTCGCTACATCCTCACAAGGACTATAATTCCATTTCTGAGAATTTCTTCTTTTATCACAGGAAACTACTGTCCCATAGTCCATCTTAGTCAAGTCATTACATCCAACATTTTTTCTTTTTTTTTCTCAACTAAGAATATTTGATTGGAAATATATAACATTCTGTAAATTTAACACCAAACTGCAAGATAATATTTGTCTGGAATTTGTAATCTGAGCAGAGAGCGGGAAACAGAGTGTTTGTTTGTGTGTGCCCACATGTATATCAGTGTGTGCGTCTGAGCATGTGTGCATCTTGTTCATGGCAAGAAATCAGCTCAGTTTAGCACATAATGGAAATGTGAATAGCCCAGAGCGCCTTTCTCCCACACAGGGAGAGATCTGGCTGGGAGCTGGCTGCATCTTTCCAAATCCAAACAGTGAAAGGGAGTTAGCTGGGTTAAAATCCTGCCCCCTTCTCTCTTCCTCCCTGGAGCAGTTCACAGCTTTGCCCATACATTACTCAAACAGGTCATCCAAACAGGTCTCACTAACAGTCTGTAAAACATATTCACACACATATGCACACACATGCTGAGCACACACACACACACAATCATACATTTGTAGGTTCATCTGAAAGGCGAGTTTGCTGATAATATGACAGATGACATCTTCTATGGATCATGAAGAACTCCCGCCCCAAAATATTATGCTTAATTTAACAGGAAACCTACACGTTTTAGATGGAACATTTACACATTTTCACGTTTTTCTGAACCCCACAAAAGGTTACCAACTTCATCATACCTCTGAATATCCATTTTTCTGTCATGCAGCACTGCAGCTTTCTTTGACAGTGAGATTAAAAATGATGAAAGTGATGAAAGCCTGACTTACGCGCTACTTCCAGAGATGCGTTCCGGCTCACGGCCTCTCCCAGATAGTTCCGGGCCACGCACACGTAGCTGCCATCATCTGGCTTGCTCCGTCGTCCATGGACTATGCGCAGGAAGAAGAGGGATCCGCTCGGCAGCAACATACGGTGGGAGCGGGGGTTTTCGCGGTCCGTCTCGACACGTTCACCGTCTTTGTACCATTCCACCGTTGGGGTCGGACGGCCTTCTGCTTTACAGTTGAGAGTTGCTGGTTCCCCTTTGGATACAATGAGGTCAGAAGGGTGTTCAACAATGCGAGGAGGGAAATCTTCCTGGCGAAGACGAGACCCTAATGGAAAACAAGAGGAGAAAAAGATCTGATGAAGTCGTTATCTTAAAGCCTAAACCTGGTCTCATGGCAGAAAAAACACTGTTTTGTTTCCTAACACATAGCATGGCTTCCAAGATAATGTAATTCAGTGGGAGGAGTCCTTCATGTGTGCACCATGTTTTGTAGAAGGGGCAGTACTTGTAACCAGGTGAAAAAAATGCTGTGTTAGAGAGAAGATTAACATGGCTTTCCAGGTTCAAATCTATGCAGCATCTAACTTTACAACCAAATCTCACTAAATACACTCTATATTCTATCAGTTAAAGCTAAATAAATGCTCCCTTTGCTCTAAAAATGCATTTCTATATGTAGCAGCAGTATATATGGGATGGTTAGTAGAATAAAATTAACTGTACTTTTATCAAAGTTCTTGAAAGGAAATATAATTAGTGTCAGGTTCTTATTGGCTGTGTTATAAGCTGTCTTACCACTGAAGCTTTCATATTTACTTTCACAGACAGGAGCAGAAAAGTCATTACATCTCATTAGCTTTTTCATTAACACATTTCATCAGACACTGACATTATCAAACATGTTGTCTCAGTGGGTGTATTAGAGCAACTGCTACATTGATTTTTTTCATTTTCTACTATAATACTATGGATAGACATATTTACACTTCTTTTTCCTTCTAAGGCTCTACATTACTGTATCATCATGTATAATATTTACATTTTAAAACTAGTGTTTGATCGTCAATCTTCTGTAAACGGCACAAGAATTTCAAAATTTTGCTGCTGTAATGAGAATGGTGATTTATTTCAGGACAAGCTAAAACACATTCCAAACTCGGCTTAGTCTTTCCACTTACAAGATGACCAACCACAGCTAAGTTCAAGTCTGTTTTATAATTTCCACCTTTAAATGTCAAACAAGAATGGCCCAAATGTAGGGGCATCATTTCCAGATATGACAGCCTCCCAACCCTCATCTGTTTCATGGTGTATGATCACATTATAATATCCGTGTTAAAAGGTCTTCCTCCTCCATTGTGTGCATGCAAACAACCAAGAGTGTGATGTTTGAGCTGCTAAAGCAGATTTTTATAAGGCAAAGAAATAAATAAGATATAAATACATGAAAGTGATGTTATACACGCTCTCTCATCTTTTAGGCTTTGATGATGACAAACATATAAATTGCAAAGACAACCGTGGTGATTGCCTCCAACACATCAACTGAACTAAAGTCGTAAATGTGAGTAAAATTGATATGACATCTATAATGTTAAGAGGTTTGTTGACAAAAAGCATTCCATTAACCGGTAACAACACGCAGAACCGTGGTGATACACTGTGTTTTAAAAAGGCTTTTAAAAACCCATGTATATGTCTCCTGAGTAATAATATTAGTGTGGATGCACAAGCGACGCACAAACAAACACACAGTTTGTGGAATACTGACTTTGTTTAATTGGTTGTCTGCACTGTGGCTTTTCAGACTGGTGCTGTCAGACAACAGAATTTAAATTAGACAATTTAAGTTGTGGGTGGCACATTGGCTCAGCAGTTGGTGCCGTCATCTAACGGCAAGAAGGTCCTGTGGGGTCCTGTCAGTCTTTTGGCCCTGTGATGGACTGGCATACTGTTATGGGAGTTTGCTTGCCTTCAATTCATGCTCTGTATGGCTCACGACCCTGAATATAATAATAGCAGGGGCAGAGCAAAAAGATTTAGATATTTCTTTTGCTCTTTAAATTATATGTGAATACATGGCAGCCTAATTGCCTTGTGCTTGTGTGAACTGTTAGTTGAACTATTCAATGATAAAGACTCCTGCGATAAGTCATGCACATAAATTGCTTTGAGGGGTTAAATCTTTTGTAGAGGCTGCCTTAAACTATTAAGCATGAATATGAGTGTCTTATTTTCCTCCACAAGTTGTGTCTGTTATGGAGATCTATCCATGGTGCTGAAGCAGAAACTCAAGAGCTTGCAGAAGAAAAATGGCTATTTTAGAGCTTATAGGCAAAGGCTACTCTGGTAAAAGTCAATTTAACCTGACAGCCTTCTAACAGTAGAGTTCTGAAAAACTCAATTTGGGTTTCAAACTGAAAGATTAATTTGACTGTCAAGCAAAGGGCACTTGTCATTCAAGTATTTTCTATGGTTTGAAAATCAAGTTTGAAATGTCAAGTCACTCCTACAGACATATTTGGAAACAACCGGATTTAACAAATATTCAAGTAGCCAAGATAAACTCCCTGTCTGTGTGCCAGAAATGTTATTGTGTTTACACTGCAAACTGTCACAAATCAGTTTATCAACATTTTTGCCAAAGCAGTCAGTCAGATGAAAACAAATGGGGATTACTTAAGCCTCCTTCTCACAGATGCCTCACAGAAGTTTGACGATGAAAATTAATAAATTGAAATGTACACTGTGCAAAGTAATAGACATCTAGAAATATAAGCTATTGGTGCATATACAGTTCTGCAGTCAATCCTACATTAGTATGGTTTTATTCAGTCTACATTTGTGTAAAATGCAAAGGACTAAGTGTATATCTTTAAAAAATGCAGCCTCTTAAATGACCTTAGAATACAATCAACACCTCCATGGCAATATGTCAACACATACTCAACACAGTGACTGTAATAAAGATGGGATGCCCAGCAGCATCCTAACCTTGCTTTGTTTAAATTCTATCAATACACTATCAGGATGTCCAGGAAACACCCTAACTCACGCCCACTTTGTGTGTTCTACATTGCTAAAAAACTTCAAGAAATGTATTCCACACACACATTTATGTTTTTATGCACAAACGGATGAACATATTGTAACAGTCTTTGTGAAAGACTGAAAGACTATTACACTTCATCACTTTCTTCCCAGAATCTTCGCAGAATTGTAAGTATAATTGAACTATCCAGGATAAGGTATAGTTATGGATTGTAAGTGTAAGTAGGAAACAAGAGTCCATTTACAGACCGAACATAAGAACATACCTCAGATATTGTTGGTATGGGACACAATAAGCTCCCTTCAAGTAAAATGAGAAGCCTGAGCATTACAAAGGTATCATGGACAAAATCAAAGCTAACTACGAGCAGTGTGAAACTGATAAAACATAGCATGGTGTTTGCAACACCTTTGAAAGACCAGTCAAGGCAAACAGAACCAGACTTAATGAGTATGACTTAAAACAAAACATATTAATCTCTCTTTTAAAGAATCAGGGATATGCTAAAATTACATCCCTGGACTAATTTTGGCTAGTGTATAGTTTATTTAAAAACAACACAGGTATGTAATGGAAAATTTACATAGATGATTTAATCCTCTTAAGTAATGAGTTCAATTAAAGCAGCCCTCATGAATAAATGAGCAACTTTTGTCTAACGAAGCCATTGAGGAGTTGGCCTGGAGCAACGTCTCACATCAACACTAAATCAGCCAACTGTGACATGCTGCATTCGCATCATTAACACTAATTCAGCAGGAACAGAATTCCTCTTTAAAGCATGCACCATACTAAGTATCTTCTTGGTGTACTTGAGCAGCAAAACTGAGTACGCTTCAGGTAGCTATATCCCGATCCCTTTAGCTTCATGTGGAGCAACTGAATTCGCAACATAAAGTAAGAGATGTAGTCATAAACTTACCTTCGGATTGGCTGTACAGAAGTCCACAAAGAAATAAATACTGTAGAGAACCCATTCTGGCATATTGGCCTCGTAAGCTATCGGCGCATGAATTCCTCCTCCAGCTGAAAATAAGCAATCAATTAATCAATCAGTCCCGCTTTCACTTGTGCCACTTTGTGAGAATTTACTGTGTGAGGTTGGTTCACTAAAACAACCAAAAACTGTTATCTCAGGTGCTGGGGGGAAGTCGTTCTCATTCACATGTCCGTTCCTCCTCTCCAAGAGCGCACCAGTAAGCTGTGGTCTGTCGATTCGCCGACACGTTGACTGCTCCTGCAGTCACCAATTCAAACATCACCGACGCCCAAACGCGCTCCAGTTACTGACGGTTACGCTGTCCGAGTGCATTCCCCCTCCTGACACTTTAGCTGGTCCGAGAGGTGTAAGAGGCATCCATCCTCGCGCGGGACAAGTTGAGGGATGAAAGGTGGCGATGGGATTCAGTCAGAGGTGAGTAGCTGCACGGTGCAGCACAGCTCAGCCCCTCCTATCCACTCCACTGCCCTGGGAGAGACTACCCCGCGAATGTAAAACACGCACAACATATCCACACCAAATCTCGCAGGCAGTTTAGATAATGGACAATTGGTTGCGATGTTATGTTGTAGCTACTTGTGTTTTTCCTCATTGCTTTTCTGTTTTTGTTTTCTGCAGTGATCTTTTCATGGACAGATTGCAAGTGCCTTCAATGGATTGCCTTTATTTTTCTTTGGTTAAATTGAACTGTATATAGCTATGGCCAATAATTTCATTTAACAGAAGTTTTAATTTTCTAATCCGTATGTGTCCACAGTCTGCCAGGTTTGGTTCTATACATTTAGTAAACGAAGAAAAAAAACAATAAAAAGAAAATGGACATCATCAAGATAATCCAATATGCAGCACTGCTCCTGAACCTGAACATTTACAGCCAGTCCTGTTCTATTTCACAGATTTTTTTTTCTTATAAAGCCATTTCATCTTCTGTGTAATTATTGTTGAAATATTTTTTCCTATAAACCTTTGTCTGTAAATTCTATGGGTAATATGTTTACACATTTCTGCCACAAAACACATGAGGTAGGGAAAAAAAAAATTAAACAAACTCTTTGAGTTTTAGTCTCTGGATTCTATTTTCATGTTCAGGGTTGAAAAAGCTATTACAGAGAAGTACAGCTGTAAAGAAATGGCACTTCATTCCTACCCAGTGCCTGAGGCGCTTATCCTGCCTTGTTGTCAATTCTGCTCAATATCGTCAATAGCATTATAAATGCAGTGCTTCACCGTGAGATGAGAATGAAATAGGCTGTATCAGGTGCTATTGATCCAGGGGTTCAATTAAACCATTTTTTGGCACTGCATTGACAGCAGAAGATCGAATAATAATTTTGGACAATGGCAAAAATGTGTATAAAGGGGGGTGTAAAGTGGGTATTAAACTAGATTGATCTCATCCATTAAAACACTTTTTCAAAATTGTCAAATTCCTTCCCATGGTTACATCTTTATTCATTGTGGTGACCTCTCTCATCCCAATTATTTTTGCTTGGTGTAGCAAAGGCTTTTTGGACAGTTTTGTACAAAATTTACACCAATGAAGAAATGCAATACAATTTGTGGGAATTTAAATGAACTAATCAATGTTATTTCAGTGTTTGCATGGATGCGGCTTTATTCCATTTTAGGTCCTATCTTTAAAAGTACATGATAAACTTATCTGTAAATTAATAACAGATCTGTCAAGACAAACTTAATTGACTCTAGATGGACTCCCTCAAGAACGTCACTGGTACTAATAGTAACAAATAGCTTCATTTATATGCAGTAAGACATATCAAAATTGATATCAATTCAAAACTTCACCCAACAAAAAAAGTAAAGCATGCAAGCCTAATAAAAACTACTCGAAAACTATTTCAAAAGCATAATCTCAACCTTTTGCAGAAAATGCAACAGCAGAAAAAGCCACCTCAAGGCTGGAAGGAGAGAGGACATTGGAAAAATGTATGGCTCAATCCAAGAGAGTTCCAATTCAGTGTCAAGTTGTTGTGAATTCATAAAAATTGGCTTTTGACTCTGCAAATTTCTTGTTAACCCCAGCGGGACCATTAAATAGGCATTGGTGACAAAACTATTTGTCTATGGTTGAAAGAAAAATAGTCTTTTTGAAATCCTGTGTTGGACACAAAACATCACTAGGTGACAAGGTGAGCGTTTTACAAGGTGAAATGTGAAAAAAGAAAGTGTGAAATGTCAACAATTTTATCCAGAAAATGGGCTGATAGCTCATCTAAATGTCTTTTTTGTAGCTGACTGCCAGATACTTGCAAGATACACAAGATCACAAACAAAAGAAAATCTGTTTTGCCAGGCATATGGATAAGCAATAAAAGAAAAATGTCCAAACCAAGTTCAGCATCATGAACAGGCAAATATATGGAATCTTAGTATGATGGCAGCTAACAATGATGCCTTCACTGTTCATGTTTCATTTATTTGATTGGCTGAAAATTAACTGGTGGGACTGCAACAAGTCCTCTGACAGAAAGATCATAAAGATTGTATGTTCACACCTTAAAATATGACTCCTAATGATCTCCTGAATAGTATCACCCCTACAAATAGCTGGAGGGAAAAACAACTTATGTGATTGGTTCTACGTAATAGCACATGTCATTCTCCAGTATTTACTCAAAAAAATACCCCAACAAAGTGGTAGGGTGCTTGTTGCATTGATAGTGGTGCATACTGCTTTTATTCACTCAGATGTTCATGACACATATTCAAGACCACCAAAGGGTTTATCACTTCTAACTTACGTACAAGCTTTACTTAAACACTTATGTCACTTAGCTTGGCTTAGACAATGACATGACTTGGTTTGGGTTACAAAAAAAGATCATGGTTTGGGCTTTATAGAACAATCCTTACCCCCCATTTGGTGGTTGCCTTGGTTTCATATATATATATTTACACAGCACATTAAGGCCAGCGCTTTTTGTGAAAGAAATACCCATAGAAAAGACGAGTTGGATGTTCAGAGCTAGAACATATAATTAAGATTCAGCAAAGGAATTAAGGCTGAAAAATTCTTCAAAAATTGTCTTCTTTTTTTTTGCTGCAAACCCTATCATTTTCACTCTCTGGGCAAATTGTTGTTTTTGTCATTTGTTTTTCTCTTACATTGCAGCACTTTGAACCAACAAACTTGGACGCAGTTTTTCTGGAAGCCTCCAAATGACAAGAAAATGCAACCAACTCCTTTACAAACTCCAATACAAAATGAGAGTACGGTTTCTATAAAACTGGAAGTGACTCAGTTCTAATCTTACATGTATATACACATCTTCCACAAACACAAATGTAACAATAATGTTTACAGGATAACTTTATGGTTCTGGTGGTTGCAAAGCACGATTGATAAAAGTTATAATACAATATAATATCAGTAGTCCAAGACAAAAGTTTTTTTTTTCTATTTTGCTGAATGACTTAGATTGTTGCACTTTATCTCAGCATGATAACCTCAACCACCTGGGACTTGATGTGTAATAAACATCTTATATAATCGGTTTTTTCTGCACCCACTTTCATATATTCAGCTTTAACATTTTCTCAGTTAGCAAGAGACAAAGAATAAGCCATCTCAGCAATCACACTGCAGTTTAACCATTAATCGCATGGTCTAGTTGTGACAGACTGTAACAAACAGATGCTTCCTTCAATCACCTACTTAGTGTCTTTGAAAGTATCTACCTTTTACCAAAGGTACTGCATAATAAATGGTTCTGTGTAACATAGGTCCTACATTTGATCTATCAAGTAAATAAATAACTAAAAAGCTCAAAATGACTCAAAGAGATACCTAACTATAGGAATAATACATCTGTTAAAGCTCCATGCATGGTGGACTCAAAGGATCATGAATAAATGGCACATGGAAAAAGATAAATGTGTAATAGCATTTGACAGCAATAACATATGATCAAAAGAAAAAAAACATCATGTATTGAGTTAATTTGATGTTTATCTTTGAAGTTCAATAAGATAAGAAGCAGACAAAACCCCCCCTCTGTCATCCCACATTGAGAATGACAGGTTTCCAAGCAACGAGGGGGTTCTGTCACCTATGTCAAACAAAGCTGAATCAAAAGGAGTACTGACTCTCATCAATCTACCTCTGGTCACACACAGGAGACACTGTCAAGGTCAGAATTTTTGTCTGCACCATTACCTACTCATAGCCATGTTTGTTCAGGCCAAGAAAGCTGGAGGTAACAGATGGTGTGTGTGACAGTGTGTTCAACACCAGGAATGGCCAGCTTTACTGAGAGTAGAGTAGACATGTGTCCTGACCACAGAGTCCAAACCTGCATGCAAGTGCCAAACCTCTGTCTAAAAGCTCAGGGTGTTACACAGTGGTAGCGCCTTAAGATTTAAGCCAAAGATCTGAGGATTTCTAAACGATGACAGCATGTCTAGTATTATACTCACGTTGTGAGTCTGTGTGTGTTTTGGTTACTTTAGATGTGTTTGTATTTGTCTGCTTATGGACAGTTTTTGTCAGCATGATAAGGTCACAACTGTGCGTACAGTCAGTCAGTATTGCACTCTTTAAAGGAATGGACAATGTCACAATACTTTTCTGTGGCTTAGGTTCAGCTGATGCTAGGATTTTTTTCCCCCTTCAAATTGTCTCTAGTTTAATCTTAATTATTTCTAAGCTAATAATAGTATATGTGAAACTATTCAAGTGACTCTAATGTTTGTTGAACAATTTTTGGTGTTTCAAAGGCATGCTTGCAGCATTTTGCTTTGTTCTATAAAACCTTAATCTGGTTTTAAACTAAATATCCATGTTATGTGTCAAATTAAAAAGAAATGTTGTATAATTTAGATCAAATCATTTGAAAGAATAAAATATATACGTAGATATGGTTTAAGAAGTGGATAAAACCTGAAATATTGTACTATCTGTGTTTCATAGTCAAACATGCAGCATCCTGTTTAATTAAGTAAATATGAAAGTTTTTCTGTCCCATCATATAGAAACATGTTATTAATCACCCAGCCAAACACAAGTGATATGAAAGTCACTAAGTTTGTTTACTAAAGTTCTACAATCATGACAAAATGCTCTCTGCCTTGAGATGCTTCGGCTACGTTCACTGAGGATGCTGACAGACAGATTTCAACTCGTATGAACAAGTAGAGCATGTTTTAAACTACCAAAGTTGTTCAGGTATAAAATAATAAATATACACTGCAGATATTAAATATTTAAGTCATCTCAAGTGCTGGATAGCTCAACTGGAGTGGGGGCCTCATGCAGGTGCAAAAGGTCTTAAGTCAGCCAGCCTTGGTTTGTGTCGTAGGGAGTGGTCCTTTCCTGCATATCATCTCCTTCCCTCTCTATGATTCCCGTCCTGTCAAACTACTTTCAAGTAAAGGCCGCTAGGGCCCTAAAACACCTTTGAGGTTTTAAAAAAATTCTGGCATCTCCTGGCAAAAATGCAGTTGTGTTTTCTGTATGGTGAAAATGAAGTGAGTCTATCTGGCTAAACTGAATCATAGCCAGATTTTATGATTCTGGCTTTATTATAGAATCATGGAATTTGTGACTCAGTTGAAATCATGGTGATAAACATGGTTTCAAACTTGCTCATCTGGTGCAAGAGTCTAATAGACATTTACCGTATATACCGTTTTTACCATCACACAACTAGTAGATGTTTCATAAACTGGTTCATAAAGAACTTTAGTTTTGTTTAGCCGGCACTGATATTACATTCATATACTTAACTTGAGTTATTTTTGACTATCTATTTGATTGATCTTAATTGGTCCGATGATGGGGTGAGCTATATCAGTTACAAATTTGAACTTTGATATTTGTATTTTCGGCCAGAGGGTAGCTTCCATACACTCTTGAGCTCCAGAGGCTAGGAAGTAACTTTTGAACCTTACGGGTTGTGCACCCAAGAAACAAGAACCGTGGGACTAATTGTCTCAGCCATAAGGGTTCTCTCAAGCTGTGTGTTACAGACTATGACTTTTGAATGACTCTTCAAATCAGAGTTAAACATCACGAGATGTCTCATCTCAAAGGACTTCTTTTTTCTTTTTTTTTTGCAATGAGTGGTGCTGTCAATGCATTACTATCACTTTATTCACTTGCAGTGGACACATCACTTCCTCTGTAACTTCATGCTCCACCAAACACCATTGAACTCCTAACAGACCTTGCTAGAGTAGAGAGAGAAAAGCCCAATCCTTTGGCTCCATTTAAATGCTTTCAAGGTGAAAAAGGCTCCATTGAGAACACCAGAGAGCTATTTTAGTTGAAATACATAGACATGTAGAGGAAAGCAAGGGCTTGGGCTTAATCAGGTGGAAAGACGTTTACACCATTTGTTTTTCCTCTGGATGAGCACATGGAAAAAAAATTGAAAAACAAGGAAGAAAATGCTGAGAGCAATATGAGGTAGGAACACCAGGAAGCGGTGTGCACATAACATTTTCAAAATGGCAGATAATAGACTTCTCCCATGCGTGTAAACATTGCATTTCCATAGAAATGGCCTCTTTCTGTGTAACAAACAGGTAGCGATGGATGAGAGAGTTATATGGCACTCACCTCTTAATCTTGTTAGATGTTTCTGAAAGAGCAGTTTACTGGTTTAAAAAGGATATAACGTGCCAGAGCTGGCAATTTGAATTCTGCATCAAACACTGTGGTCAATAGTTTATAGTATATATAGTGCAAGATTTATTTCAATATATAGGTTTTGCTGTCAGTTTAGGCTCCAGCCTCCCATGAGCAGGATATAGTGGGCTTGGATAACTGGTGGATGGGTTTATTTTGGGAGGTTTATGGTTAGATGTCATGTTTAAATGACTTTTTAAAAAATCCATATTTATTTCATTTTCTGGTGTTTTTTACAGTTTACACAGTTTACAGTTTGTCACACTAACAAAGAAAAAATATAATTAAAACACTGATTTAACATCTTAAACCAACCCTCATTTCTTTTTATATAAGATAAAAGGACATTTATTGAGCAGCATCTCCATTGGTGAAGAATAAGGTTGTCATGACATCAGATCTTCGCTGCAAGATTAATTTGGGCCAAAAGCAGTCATGATAAAGAAATTATAGTTGCTATAAAAACTTGCAGTTAAATTACCCTCAAAAGAGGAGGTAAGGAATATTAAAACCTGCCCAAAAATCCCTGTTTGAAATTAGGATTTTTACTTTTTCAGTTGAGATCAGTTCACAGTGTCATCATATGCACATTATCAACATGATATCAATGTTTAACTTTTGTAATATTTACAGTTATCATCAATACTTAGATATGACAACACCCCTAATAAATACCTTGTTGTTTCTCTCTTGAATAAATGATAACATTCTACGTTTACTGCATGAGTCTTATGAACTCTGATGTTTGGAAGCAGAAAAAAGAAGAACAGTGAGTTTTTGTGCATCAGCTGAAGCTGTCTGTTTTCTGGTCAGTGTTGTACTGACCTATAGGACTCTGGGTAGTGACCGAGAAAGTAAATGAACTTGCAGATGCAAGTGACTGAGTTTTAGGCCTTGCTCTGCTTGACAGGGTGAGGGATTTACTGATCCTAAAGGACCTTGGTGGTGTTGTTGCTCCTTTTATATCTACAAAAACTATTAAGACAAGTAAGGCTGCCTCCCAGGAGGTTCAGGTAGTCCAGAAGGAAATGTTGGGAAAGATTGTTCTACACTATAATGAAAAAAAAAAAAAGTCTGCTGTCATATTAAAACGTTCAAACTTGCTGGAATGACGACCTGAAACAGCAGAATGGTATATACTGTCGATGTCTCTGTGGGTAAGACCGTTTGAGACATTTTCTTTCATACAAAGTGTCGGTAAGAAGATTGACGTGAGTCTTATGGCTATAGCATAAACATCAAATGACACACACCAGCTGGGAAGCGCACAGCTTAGCTCAAATGGAAACATCTGCCCTGCGCCTGTTCAAGGATAACAATCTGCAAAGCAGCACCTTTGAAGCTCAAACATTCCCATGGTATGTTTTTGAATGACATGTACAAAAAGTAAAAAAAAATGAATAGGGGACAAAAGCAAACTTACATGATGGTTTTATGTTTCTTATTGGGTCCTGAGACATGGGAGTGTGACTAACCCAGTGCTGACTATTGGGATCAGTCATTCAATTGCCTGTCAAAACCAAATACCTATTTGAAAAATAACAGATGACTTGAGGAAAGATAAGGAATTGAATTTATCTACCA
>JAOXYM010000016.1:5292846-5311677 GCA_028567055.1 Leptatherina wallacei | reverse complement strand
AAAATAGAATTAACTGTTTTAGGTTTCCCAATAAAGATTACATATAAATTTTAGACATTTAATGAGAGGATGCCTCTGCTGGAACAAGAAACTAAATTGATGAAACAGAGCTTGTAATATGAATCTTTGTTGGGAAACCTAAAACAGTTAATTCTATTTTAATCTTATAACATTATGGATGACAGGCAACATCAACACTGCATCTGTGAGAGAGTACTGTCAAGTATTGTTAATGTTACATGTAATTCTTAATATCAATGAGAGCTTCCATTTACATATATATATGTTGTTTTTCTTTTTCTTTTTTACATAAGATTGTTAACTTAGATGAAATACTGTTGTTAGTGTGTTCTTTTGAGAGATGACAATAATATGACCAGGCACATAGTTTATTTCTGTTGTTGTCATTAGTCACAATGTTTTGTTGATTCATTAAATTCAGAAAAAAAACAAGAGATACTTAAAATGAAGCAACAATTTCAGTGCTTGCAAAAACTGTGTTTTTTTTTCTTACTTGTCATAGTTTGTATTTTAAGCAGTGATTAATACACAGAGAAACAAATGCACATCTTTTAGAACTTTTTATTGTTGTCATTTACTGTCATTCAGCAGTAGAGCAAAGAAGAAAAATGTAGAATGATTCATCTAAAGTACACTTTTTTTTGCATTATTGTTACTTCAAAGATGGCAAGGATTTGGGTGTTTTGTTGCCAGTTGAATTGCACAATGATGATACATGGATATATGACTGGTATAGGTGATATCTTTTTTTCTTTTAAATTTTTCATTATTTGTGAAACAGCTTGTAAAAGTGCATGCCTTGCCATTTGATACTGAGAAGTGAGAATATTCTTTCTTGCTGCCTTCAGTACCAACAGCCCATTGAGACACTCCAGTGATTACTCCTGTCACCAGAGTGAGAAGCAGGGGAGAAAATGTTCACCCTGCAATCATACCAATTTCCATGTTCTTGCATGCTGGGTTAAATTTCTATGTATTGAAGAACAGTTGTATGTGTTGGAAATAGGCCCTGTGCAGATTTATGATGACAGCTGGTACTCTTAAGCCTAAAATGCAACACACAAATATCTGTCATATGTGTGCCTTTTTATGTCGGGGGATCTAGAAAACTGTCTATTCCTTCCCTCAGTTTAATTTTGCTTTCTCTTTCTTTTTTCTTTTTCTTTCTTATGTTTGATTACCATATGCATGTATAGGAAGCACATATTTGTTATAAGCTGTCACAATATGAAGTCACAACTCATATTTTCTGAAAGCCTCATTAAAAATCTAACTATCAAATACTAAAAGACAGTTTGAGGCCTCCTATCTTTTGTACATGAGGGACTTGAAGTGTCCATGCTGGACAGTGCACCTGTTTATATTTGGAATCACATCTGCAAATCAGTTCTTTCCTTGACAGTGTAGCATCTTGAAATTGTGTTGGAATAACATGCCTGGCCACATCTTATGTTATCGCAGGGCACTTATGCCTGCCACATGTCATTTCACACTGTGCGGTGTTGATGAATGACAACCTGCCCTGACCTTTTACCCTAACCTTAACCATTTCCCGTGTCATCTTGCATTGTAAAAGGATATGCGAAAGCTTCAAGTGCGAAAGTAGACATGACATTCAAAACATGTCTGAAGTGGTGGACTATTAATACACAATGCCATGATATGTTGACACTGAAGGCACTTAGTGCAGGACTATAGGGAGTTTAATCCACATGCGCAACTTCTTTTCTTAACATATAGTGAGCTCAAGATTGGCCCCTTGTTCACAATATGTGTTTAAATGTATAAAGACAAATATTTTAATCTTAAACTCAAATTTGAGGATTTGTCTGGTTGTTTATTGATAAAGATTTGTGACAGTTATATGAACATCCATGAGCATCGTGATCTCATGACAAATTGTAAATTACCCATGTTGGTGTAATCAAAAAATACACCATCCATCCATCCATATATCCATTTTCTATACTCGCTTATTCCAATGCAGTTGGTCTGGAGCCTATCCTAGTAATTAACAGGCAAGGTGAGAGAAATACAGAATAAGTTCTCAAAAAATTGCAGAGTGTTGCTTCTGCTGCTCTCTACTGCAATTCAGCTCCTGTTGCAGCCACTGATGACATCAACAATTGCCACCATTAACAAGGATGACAAATGGCTTACAACAGTAGTAGGCAGGTTGGGGTGTGTCTTGCGTTTACAGTTTCTGGTAAGGCTGACATGTCATGAGACAGTGTGGATGATCAAATGGACACAAAAATGATAAACTAGATTTTTTTCTACCTCAAACCAAAACAAAGACAAAACTGTAATATGTGCTTTTACTAACTGACAGACTGTATCACTCCAGATCACAGCCTCCTCCAACCCCCTCCCCTATGTTCTAAGGTTTAGAATAACACATTGAATCTTAAATTCTTGATTGTACATTAAATTTCTCATGACCATTATGTTACTAAATTATCAGTATATGAACAATTGACTTGAGATTAATATGGTCTGAGTGTAGTCTGTCTATATTTGCATCATAATCATCTTGCATCAAACAAAAACCTCGATCCATATAGGCAGGCTTTACTTTTATAACCAACGCTGATATTTACAGTTAAATTGTGAAGAGCATTTTTCACAATTCTTTGACACCAGAATGTTACACTATCCATCCATTAGCTACACCCACTTTATCCTGTAGACAGCTGTGGGGCGCCGCAGCCTATCCTCGCAAACACAGGGTGTGAAGACGAGTTAATCTTGAGCAAGTTCCCATGTCCAACTTGGAAAACCATGACACACAACTATATATTGCATGCCTATATACCCCTTATGCACGTCTTTAGATTGTGAGAGGGAGGACAAAACCCACACAAACACAATGAGAGCAAACTCCACATTCATCAGATTCTCGAACCTTCCAGCAATGCTGCTAATCACAGCACAATGGTACCTCCTGGCAGATTAATCAATAATGAAAATACTTGTCATTGAAAAATAATGGTGTTGGTTCCAGTCATGTTTTTTTCATCACATCTGAGAAGAAGTTGGGTACAGTATTTGTTAAAAATGTGCAATAAAAGGTAGCTGGAGTTAGCAGCACCACCAGAGCAGATGAAGCTTGCAAAGCGCTGTCACTTCACTGGAACCACAGTAAAGGTGCAGTTTTAGTCACACATGTTAATGATGCATTGAAGGGAAACAGAACATTTCAATTTTACATTCAACTCATGGTTTGCACATCATGCTATTCTGCAATTTAACTTAAATTATGTGCTTCAGACTATACCACCTACTGCACTGAATGTTTACAGCACAGGAAACTCATTTTTGCCACACATAGAGGATTACAGGATGCAATCAAAAAAATTGCAATGTGGCTGTACTCATTTTGAATAGGTATACTATGTGGGTAATACCAGCCTTCTTTCCTTTTTTCCTCAGGAAAATTTTCTTTGGATTTGGGGCTGGATTTCTAAAGAACCATTTATTTCAAATCAGTTAGTTCAGCTGGAAATCTTTTAACTACTCACATTTCTTTAGCCATACAAAAACACTCTGTGTTTACCACGTCTCTGCTAACCCCTTTCTGCCTCTCCTGTTTTGATAATCACTTTTTCAATACTGCTATTGACTATTTTTTGTAATCCATTGCTGCCCCCTATTTATTGGTTGTGGTAAACAAATGTTATACTGGAAGTCTGACAGCCTTTTTTTGGGGGGAATGCAGTGGGTGAGAAAGATATATGCATCTCAAAAGCTACACATTTACTTCCAATATCAGTCCAGTGCTCTGCAAGATGGACAAAATAGTTTGCAGACTTTGTTTTCCTTTATTTTTTTTATTCAACACTTTAAACAAATCATTCCCTTTCCATAAAAATCTTTTCTTCTCTTTTATTCCAAACAATGTACAAAACTAAAGATGACAGAAGCTGTCAGCGTTTCCAAAGCCTCTAGACATTTGTTCTTTCACTGCTGTTGTATTGGGTGTCAGACAGATGGGAGAAAGGCTGATCTGTAATACACAATAGATGGTGTTCTCAAGACTGGAAAGATTCAAAGGAATATATCCAACGTATTTGCATTCATTCCCAGGAGAGGTGCTGCTCACTGCACATCTTGCAGGGAAATCAGCTATTTACCTTTCATAATACCTGTCATACCTTTCACACACACACACACACACACACACACACACATTTACATATATATATATATATATATATATATATATAGCATGTGGTCCTCAGCAAGGAGAAATAATTCTCACCAACTCTAATGCCACCTCAAACATTTTATGAAAAAAAGGAGCCTCAAATTTAAACTTTAAGCTAATCTTTAAAAAAGTGTATGTTGTCCATTCAGTTACTGTAGATCTACTTGCCTTACTAACATAAGCTCAATGCCTTGAACTTAACATACAACCTACTGGCAGGAGGAACAAGCTTAAGACGTCAACTTGAAGGCACTTGGGCACAAAGTTTCATCAAAGGTAAAACGATGGGTGACAAAGACAGAAAGGGGTGGGGGTTAGCCTGCTGAATATACACAGCAGCCAATACTAATAAGGGAAAGCTAAGCTGTTAGTGAGGTTTTAAGCAGCTTACAGATAGAGTCTCAATTTGGCAGCAGTTTTTTTTTTATTCCAAAAACTAAAATCTTGTGAGGCGTAGTAATTTCTTTACATATGCAGCATGCCAGACAGAATGAAAAGAAATCCAGCTCTGTTGAAATGCATCCTCTGCTGCTGCAGCTTAAGTTGAGCTCCTAATATGTAGTAAAGGGAGCTTAATTGGAAAGGATACGTAGATGTTTTCATTCCTAGCTGATGTAATGAAAGTGTACTATCCATATCCAACCATGTCTTCATGAGATTTAATTTTCTCAACATGATAAACTAAATTTAAACAGCACTGAATAACACACATCTCTATATGTAACAGAAAATGAGCAACCAAGTTGTATCACCAGCAGAATGAACGGATGCTGAAGTTAAGCAATGTCAAGTTGTGGGCTATTCTAACATTCTCTATTATTAAGTGGGTTTAATTAATAGTTTATCATATCTTGTCCAGTATGTCTTGTCAGTATAATTTTTTTTAGAAATGAATTCATAATCTTCTCATCTTCACTTGAACCAAGAAAAATTAACTACTTGTAACTAAGTAGTCAAAATTTACAGCATGTAAACAGGTAGTTTCAGCAGACATATTGTGTCTGCATCCAACTGTTTTATCTAATACATACTCACATTATTTTAATCAGCTCGGTTTGTAATTTGTCATATTTTCATTGCCAATAGATCTCTACATAAGCAACAGCAGATTTAAGACCTGTCAGCCAAACCAATCTGCCGATTCTTTTTCTATCGGAGTGAATTGAGTAAATATTCCTTTCTTATGATTTTCTGTATGGCTGTCTGTGACCCTCCTAACTCTTCAATTTCCAGGAGTTTCCACTTTCTGTAATAATTTCCTCTATTTTCTATTCTCCACTTATTCTCTAATCATTGTATTATAAATACTCAGTAACACAATGAATCATGGTTGGCATGACAAATGGAGCTTTTTTTCAAAAACCAGAATATTGGTTCATACATTTTTAGGAACTGCAATGCAATTTATTATGTTTTTTCACAGTATGCTGACTTTTTAATAAGTGGAATAAAATGTTACAACTGTCCAAGTCATTTTACTGCTTTTTGTAATACTTTGGCTTATGATCTGCAAATAATTCCAAAACAAATTAGATCCTTGTTAACCTTTGATGTATTTTAAAAAAAAAAAATATTTTAGTATAACATAGCAGCAGACACTAAATGTTAAACATGTTTTACATCAATGTACTACAGTTATTGTAATCAAATAATTTTATAGCACTGCTGTGTCATAGTACAACTATAGAGACCTCCTAATGTTGCTGAAAACTTTTAAGATTGTTGGGAAAATTGGGAAAACAGACTACTTCTTGTGGTGGTTGACAGATTTTGAACGCTTAGATTTTTCTATATTTCTACATAACAATGACTACAAAAGGTCAAAGCATTATAACATTTTAGAAAATGATGCAATAGTAGAGAAGCCAATTTTTAAAGAATGAGAAAAAAAATAGTCTTTTTTTTATTATTGAAGAAATCGTTTAAAATTATACATCTGTGACTGACAAAGCTATGTAGGCTACATCTTTAAGATTGACTTACTTCTGGGTAAATTCATAGTTAAATCTTTGCAATTGATAGGATGACAATCATTTGCAAATGGTCACTTTGGAAGTATGAGTTCATTTAAGTGTATGATGCATACAACACACATTTCCAAAGACCTTAGAAGAATGTTGTTGATAGTCATCAGGATGAAAAAAGGGTATAAAATCATGCCAAAAGAGTTTTAATTGCACCAGTCCACAATCAGTCTGTGTGACAAATAATAAGACCAAATATAATGTATGCAATATTCTGCAAGGTCACAAGGAAACAAGTAGTAACTTATGATTGATTAATGGCCTTTTTCCACATTGGCTATTTTTAGTGAATCCACCATTTAGAGAATGACCACAAAGGGAAAGCCCGGCTCTTAGATGAGAAATCTCCCCTCCCCTCTACAGTTTATTATAGATCATGTGGAAAAAACGGAAAATATCTAAAAAAAAATCTTTAATCAATAAATAAGACTACATCTTGTTTATCTATATTTTGAGAAATGCAAATAGTACAATTGTAGCTTAAAAAATGTTGTTTGAGCTGAGAAACATGGTGGTAATATCATGATTTTGGATCTATTTTACTTGAGGACCAGGACGGTTTTCTATCATTACTGGATTATTGAATTTTGACTTACAGTAACAAATTCTCAACAAAGATGCCTTGACATTTATTTCTGAATTAAATTGCAAGAAAGACAACCCTGGACACATGTCAGACAAGATCTTAATCTAACACCACTGAAGCGGATAATGGAAAGGACTGATCACTGTTAGCTAGAAAACTTTACAAGGTATATCGTTTTGATTGTGTTCTTCTTATCTACTTTTAAGATTCATTAAAAAATGGAAGGTGTTTTACCTTAGATTTATACATATAAATAGAAGTGAAAAAGTAAACTACTTTCAAATATCAATTATAATGTAGGGAAATACAAGGAAACTTACAACCAAGTCAGTATAATGAACATTGGTAGAAGTAAGACTTTCTTGTTGCATATGCTGCCAATCTGACTCACCATCAAGCGTGACAAGTTGTTGAATAAGTGCTCTCAAAGAGTTGAACTCATGTGACCTGCTGTCCCTCACCACAAAGTACCACCCTATAAGCTCACTTGGAAGCAATAGATGAAGCACACTACACATCCTTCACAGCAGGACACACCACAATGCTCTTGCTCCCCACAGCAACTGCTTAATCTAATCAGTTCAAATTAACCTTAATACACACTGCGCTTGGGGCTTTTGACTGTGCTGTATCTCGCTGACACACCTTGTACAACCTCACCACATTCCCAGCTGAATGACAGGCGAAGCGCCCTAACTTGGACTGACAGAGAGTTTCAGAAAAGTTCATTTGCCGGTAAATTCTACAAAGTACAATCTGGTCCCTCAACACATGAACAGAGAAAAAAAATCAAAGCTGAAGTTATTTAATTGACTGAAATATTAATTAACCACTTTGGGAGACTTGGTTGCTGGGTCAGTTTGGTTTCTTGTTGCTATTTTTATTCCAAAAATAGCTTAGGGGCCAAAAAGAGCTTCATAGAACATGTATTCCTGCACAGTATGGGGTCATGGCTGAAATGGTAGTGCTAAAGGGTTGCCTATCAGGGATGACAAACTCTAAAAACATTTTCTGTGTTGTATACTAAGTACAGTATTACAGTCAACTTGCACCAGACTAGACACCACTTTGACCCAGAACAGCTTAACAACTTCAGGGCATACATTCATCTAATTATCCCTGCCAAAGTGCTGTGCAAATAGTGCCAGAATGCTGGTCATTTTATGCAGTTCTGAGGTCACATCACTGCATGCCATGACATTTGTAATGAAATATTCATCTTAGTGCAGCACAGTGTTGTGTTTAACATTAAAACTTTGCCAGCAGGCTGCCTCTAGTTTAATAACACTGATGGTGACTTTATCACAAGATGCTGTTTACCATTTCAAACAGTGCTGTCGGCTGGACTTCTTATTGCACCATTGAATGAAAAAGACTGGCATAAAATGGCATGCTGGAATATATAAAGCATCGGACATATCTCTTGCAATTTGCTTTTGTGCGCCATGAAAGACGCAAAACACGGCTTGCACATTAAATGACACTGTGAGCAAACAACTTGGAAGTTTTATTCTCATTATCTTTGTGTTTTTTTTTCTCCTTTTGAAACAGTAGTGCATACTATAAGCTTCACTGAGTAAGAACCCTTCATGCTGACACTTTTGAAGATTTTCTTTTCTTTAATGTGCTTTTTTTGGGTGCAGTGGGCGGTGGATATAGGCCTTTTGTGGTGCTGTAGGGCTGCATTTATCTCCCCATGCATTATTCTCATGTGATGATGTTTGTGGGATGATTTCATTTTTAGAATCAATACAATATATGTTTTCCTCTTTCTTTCACTGATTGCCCACATATAAACAAGCTCTATATTTCAAAGCTAAGTCTTTTTTTGCTTTTATCATCCAAGCATGTGCCGATATCCACAGTTACACTGCCATCAAGTGGTGAAAAGCAATTATTTTGTGTTAGGGAGTCACTCCAAATAACAAAACCATTGTTCTTACAGCCCAGACTCAGTGCTCACCATTTCCACTGCATTATTCCCCAAGTAGAGACAGCTGGCTAATTATTTCAGACCATTAATATGAACTGAAATCACTGATTTAGGGAAGAAGAAAGGAAATGATACATAATGCTTCAGTAATCGGAGTGAAATAGTGAAAATGTTGTGAGTGAAAGACATGATTCTGGATTCTGCATTCTGGGTTGCATTTTGGGTTATGGCTTGAAAGTGTTGTGATCTAAAAGTCAGATTGAATATTAGCTTTACCCAGCTTTTTGAATGTTTAATTTGCCTTTATTATAAAGCACTAGATGTTGAGAATTTATCAGAATAGATTGTGATAGATTAATAATAGGGGGACATCAGGACCAAAGTGAGGGAGAATTAATTCTAATGACTTTTGGATGAGTTTTGCTGCCATCTTCTGGTGGAAGCAACCTATTGCATTATTTGACATATTTGCCACATTTAACACAAAATTGACTGTAATTTAAAAAAATATAAAAAAGAGTAACACATTTCTAAAAAAAATGGTTCACTTGACTATAAGTCACATTTCACTGGAACAGCAATATGCCCAAGTGGGGGAAATTAGAAAGGATTCAGAGATTCATTCCACTCATGTCCCATTGCAGCTTAAAGCATAATGTTTTCAGTCCCACTAGCAGTTCAGCTTTAAGACTGTAAGAGTCTCAAGGTGGAAGTGCTGGGCAGCACTGTTTACTTGTGAGAAGAAAAGTGTTGCCAAACCTTGCAGCACTGTTACTCTGACTTTTGGCACACATGTTAGTTTTGACACTTTCACTACTCACAGATTTTTTTTTCTTGCTTTTACCCATCTTGCCTCTGCTTTGACCTTGCAAAGCATGTCCAGTGAGACTGAAGCTGACCAACTATAACATGCAAGTTACACTGTATTACAGCTTTGAACTGTATTGGCTTCAGTGTAAATATAAGACACATGATAGATTAATGATGCTATCATGTCTATGCCATTTGAGATAATATCCTTGCACTTTTAAGTGTAGACAAACAAAGTGCCAAAAAAAGATCAACAAGACATTATTTTCTTCATGCAGTGGCACTGCTTAAAGACGTATTAGCCTCAGTCATTCAGTCTTGACCTTTTACCTCAGGTTTTCCTTTGATACTGCATCACTGCACTAGACACGTGTGGCTAGGGCTGCTGACATCCAGCAAAACAAACGGGTTCCCCTTGAGGGCGAGCGTTGCATGTTCATAACTAGGATGTTGGTTTGTGAAAATTTCTTGACATTTAATTGCTTTAAATCTCAAGTGGGACATATATGGTAATTGGTTTAGATGTAAGGATGAGGAGATGGAGAGGAAAAGCGATTGGGACTGACATGTGAAAATACTGCTCTATTAAAAATGTTAGACAAGTAATATACAGCAGCAGCAGATATAAACGCTTCATGAAAGCACTACAGGTGGTCCAGCTCTCCCTTAGCTTGGCCTCAGATGTTTTGGGCATCTTTATCTGTTGACTCGTGGTGCTTTGAAAATGTATATCAAAGTGCCTGTTTGGCAGTACCCTTATAAAGCTGCCAAATGATGCCAGTTGGCATCTGACCTAATAAGATCCACCATTGCTGCACATTTAAGCGCTAGTAACTGTTACTTTGCAACTGAAAAGACATTAAACTGTTCATTTGACATGCAACCTGATTATTACATCACGGACTGATGAGGAAATTATCCATTTTGTTGACTATATACATCACAATCTAATAATAAGGACATAGCTAAAAGTAAGCAAACAACCCTCAGAACAATCAGCTATTAAAACTGAAGATTTGCACAGCTGGTCCCTAAACTCAGCCCACTCTGCAAGAGTCATTAACCATATTGGATCACAACAAGCTATTTAAGAAATGTGCCAGCACATTTATGACAGCATTGTGAGGTTATTAGTTAGATTGAAGTTTGTAAGCACTTTGTGAGGAAATAAGACAGTAATCACAATCCCTTTTCATGATCATTACGTTGAGATTTCAATCATCCCTTGTGGGCAATTTTATGAAAAAGCTGTTTTGCACACAAATTGCAATGCAAGACAAAAACATCTTGCTTCAAAAGCTGTTGGTAAAACCTTTGACAACAGAGAAACATAATCTTACAGGCAGTTGAGTTCATAGTTGAATTGTGATTTCATTCTTTATTCTTAGTTTATTGTTATTCATTTGAGTTAAATGATCGGATGGCTTTCACACATGCAACTTAGGTTTAGTTTTCATTAAGATATAGGGTTTGGGAAGACAGATTTATTTTTACTTTATTAATCCAAGTCAATTCCTTCTCTGTTTTTTTACTCATCCTAGTTACACTAGGAGCAGTGGGCTGTAAGGTTGGTGGCTAGAGAGCAGTAATGGGTAAAGGGCCTTACCCAGGGGCCCTTAAACCCGTGCATGACCTACAGTGCCAGTAGGGGACTTCAACCTGGATCCTACAGCTCCCAGTCCACTAAGCCACCACTTCCCCTAAAGACTAATGTGCAAATGGTTGATCAAATTTTTTTTTGTCTTTGTCATAACTTACAAGAAATCCAAAAAAAGATGCTTTAAAATTGATATCAGTAGTTGAAGTTTTCATTTTAAAATAGATGTGTGAGATTTAGCAATGGTCAGATATGTTCTGTTGAACACTGTATAGGCTCACACTGTAAACAGTGCTTTTTTTTCCAGGTCACAAGCCATTTGACAAACTGTGACATTTTCATGTCTTTGTGTTTGCTCATATCACAACTGCCTATAAATCCCAAACTCTGTTACTCAGCCTGCTGTAAACAACCAGAATTGTTGAGAAAGAGATCCTTTTGTGCCTTCTCAGCATTTACCAAAGGACAATGCTATCCTTAGGTCTTCTACTTTAATGTCATACTGTAAGTTAGTGTTGCAGGCTCAAGAATTGTGTTCCTACTAATATAAGTGTCAAACAGATAGCAAGTTTAATCTTTTGTGTGACAATGGTTTCTCAGTTGTTTGAGGGGTCAGAGTTTGCTATATCTGCGTGGCATATAGCTAATATCATGTTTTTACAGGTTAAATAACTAAACATGGTTGAACATGTTCTTTTGGCAAACCAAAACTTTGTGTTGGGGATGGGAGATATCCATAATGAAGAGGGCTTTCAACAACATCTTCCTCTCTACTTCAACATAGATTGTCCAGCTCTCCCCCAGGACTGACTTGGCCTTCTGAAAAAGATTGTTGAGGATTTCAGGGCAGGATTCAGAGGCAGAGCTTTGAATAAGCCAGGAATAGGCCTTTACTAGTTAAACTGACACATTTAAGTAGCTTTCTTAATCTCTGTTTAAGGTTGTTTTAGTTTGTGGGTCCTAAATTTGCATCCTGCGGGCTGACTGAAGCCACCCTACATTATTTTGTAGCCCCCTGCTTCACATCAAAGTTTAGTGTTAGAGTGGCTCGTGCGTTTTTCTTAAACGCCATGTAGTCACGTGACCACACAGACACAAACCATGTGGCATAGCGGCACAAACTCTTTACATCTAGCAGACAGGGAATAATAAACATATGGAAAATAATAGACAGCTGTCTGTAATGCTAAAACGAAGGAGGCTGTGCACCTCCGGCCTTATATATGAAGTATGTTTGGAAAATACAATGTTTTTTTGTGGATTCTGTTCACCACTGTGGCAAGGCAAATGCCACAGTGGTGACTGATTTTTAAAATAGTACCAGTTATAACTTTGTATCTGGACACATGATGATTAAAAAAATATGTATAAAAGTACAGGTCCAAACCTGATAAACATCTTCAAGGCAGACTGAGCATCTCAACTGCTTCCTCCTTCAAGCCAAATGGGGCTCAGCTGTGTGAGAGGAAGTGCTGCCAGTTCTCAGGCAGGAGGGAGAAGGCAAAAGAAGCCTATGTTCTGAAGATCTATTGATGTTCTGAACCCATTCATGTTGAATAACTGTTAATAATGAAGATTGACAAGATTGGATCAGTTCTACTTTTCTTTTAATACTTGAAACCTTTTTCTGTGGAATACTTGTGGCCCAGCCTCACCAAGACTCAACTTCCAGCATCCTCCAAGTAAATTGAGTTTGAGACCTCTGTTTTACTTAGTCAGAGGCAGTGGGTCTGGAATTAAACTCTGTGAATCTGGTGATAATAAAAACCTGGAATGATATATATATAAGTGTAAGCGTAAAATGACCCCACCCCCATTGTTATTTTCTTGGATTCTTGTATATTTTGTTGGTGTTTTTTTCTTAATGTCTCTTTGTTTTGTGTATGTTTGTAAATAAAAATGTAAAACAACAAAAAACAAAAAAAAACCTGGAATGGAACCTGGAATCTGATAATAAAACAACGGCAAAGCTAAAAATGAAGTTGTTCAAAGAATTTTGTTAAAAAAACTAATTGAGCCGAATTATCACAAAATCATAACAACAATACAAATGAAAATGCAAAGAACAGAGCAATATCTTCAAGTAGGTCACTGACTTGTGTTCCACACGTCTCATACTTATAATATGACATCTCTTCCATCAAATAATACCTGCCATAACAGAATCTGAAACTGATGTGGAAAAAAAATAAATCAAAAAAGGCAGAAATCAGAATAAAGCAGTTTTGTGGTGGACTACCATGACAAAACATGGCTGATAAACTGGGTGATTTCCAGTCTGACATGATAGTACCTGCAACCTCTTGATGGTATGTAATGATGATCACATGCACAGTGCAGATGAAGAATTCAACACAAATGGTAGGTTGATTATTCCAAGAAATAATATATCTATTTCCTTTCTAAAAAAAAATCCCTTGTGTTTATTTAAGTGATTATCATTATGATCATTAATGTTTGCGTTATTATTATTATTATTATTATTATTCAAAAATGTTATTTGTAAGTTATTTGTACATCCAACAATGCTATTTTTTTTACCCAAAGGGAAGAAACTGAAGACAATAGGCAGCCCAAAGTGAATGTGTGTTTTCCATTACTGCAACATGCAGCATTGCTATCACCTCTAGGTAGAGACTGAAAAAGATTACCATTCACAAGAAGATTTAACAAGCAAAAATGCTAAAAGTTGAATTGCATATAAAGCTATGGTGCAGGAAAGGAAACACTAACGAGACAACTGTGATTAACCAGTAGGCTACAATGGATAATATGAAAAGTAAAAATAAATCTTTTCTCTTTAAATATTACTGACTGTGTTTTTGTGATTACAAACTACATTTAATAATTAGCTTTATCCAACCCACTCTTCTGAGATGCAGTTATTAGTTTGTACAAAACAAATGCAATCAAATAGAAAACATGAAAAAAATCAAACAATTCCTTCCATATTTGAAGCCTTATTTAACTCAAATGGTGTGTTGTGAAAGCATCTCTGAGAGGAAGTCCAGGTTGGTCATTGCTCAAGCAGATATATTTGCTCTAAAGTATTTCAGCTGAATTCTCTTGTACATTAAATTTGCTATACAAATAAACTTGCCTTGTACATACAAAAGTGGTCTCAAAGGTATTAAATCACAATAAATCAGTGGATTACTCGTATCTACAAGAAGTATTGTGGCATGCCTTTGTGGTGCATATTGGTCTTCATTTAAATAATCCAGATAGTCCATCCTCCCCAGCAAACATTTCTAAGCAGAAGTTAAACCTTCCCATTTGAAAGATTAGTTTAAGAATAAACTTAGTCAGCTCATATCATCCCTTTTGCAACTGGTTTAGTTAAATCCAGAATAGGCTAAAACTTTGAGTTGTTGAAGCTAAGTGTCTGCAAGTGACTTTGAGTTAGAATTGCTACAACATGCATTTAAGTCTGGGACTAGCCTTAAACCTAATCTGTGAAACCGGCCCTTAGTGTCCTCACATCATACCACAGCAAAGATGATTGCCTATTACAGACTAATTAAATATATGAGCCACATATGCAGAATGACATAAGAATATGCAGGAGAATATTTGATTTTGACCTCTTCCGGTAAAGAGTTTGTCCAAACTGCAATAAAAGTGGATTCAGTGGAGTGTCAACTCCTGCACATCTGTCAACATCTCTTCCACATGAAAATAAGACTTGCAGGAGTTCTGAATCTTGTACAAAATCCAAACCTAAGTAGTTTTGCTGGTGTTGAGCTGCAGATGCAGAGCTCACACCAATCTCAGATACTGTCCTCTACCTTTTAATACTTTGAGGGTGGTGGATCTATCTTGTCAGAGTCACCAGATACCTTCCCTTCGTGGCAGATTTCTGTGTTAACCTGAAATCTGAAGGGTACAGGGAAAAGAGAAATGTGACTTGTGGTGCTCTGGGTGAACACTGTCTCTGACACACAGTTCTGAAGCCACACGTGCTAAGGATGACTAGTAAGGCTGTCTTTGATCCATGACACCAGAGGCGCACCAACTCACAAGATGATCTTCTTCCTTAGCATGTCAGACTGAATAGTATCGAAGGTTTGGGAAAATCTGAAAATCATGATTCTGACAGCTCTACCTGGCCAGTCCAGGTGGGTTACTTCAGGAATATGGTAACATCTTGTATTGTGACAATAAATTTGAAACATCAGACCTCAATTTTACGGATATAACAATTAGTAAAGTATCTTTCATCTATTATTTATTTGCAATGCCAGGTGTGACCTGGTAATGCTTGCAAACATGTCTTATCAATTTATAGTAGGCTGTCAAATGGCTTTTAAGAGCTGTAAATAAAAAGCCATTTTGGGAGCATTTACTTACAGCAGGTGAAGATACAGGTCAAGATGACAGGACAACATCCTTGCGATGAGGATTTTCCTTTAGTTTGTCCTTTCTAAAGGTGACCTTCAGTTCTGGTTTGCTACCGTAAATTTATAATTGTTTTTGTTGGAAGGCTTAGTCAAACTGTTCCTTATATGGCATAGTATATGGTGCAGTTGTGTAATATCAAGTGCTTTATAACTACTAAATGACAGCTGAAAAGGTAATATTCTCTCTTGTGATTGGGATTTATTTATTTTTTCTTAAAGAACAGCATAAATCTATCTTCAAATGAACAAATAAGATACAAATTATCCTTATAATTATAAAAGACCAGATAAAATTACTAAACAAACAGATCTCAAACCCTGTGATAGACTGGTGACCTGTCCAGGGTGTACCCTGCCTGTCGCCTAGTAACTGCTGCCTCCAGCTCCCCAGTGACCCTGAATTGGAAGATGTGGTATAGAAAACGGATGGAGTCTCAAACCTATGACAGATGATCTCAAATTAGTTTGTTCATATTATCTTCTGCTACATGGAAACATAAAACATTATGAAGGCAGGGATTCGATGGTCTCAAAAACAGCTAATTAATTACAGGTTTTATCAATTTTGGGTTAAAAAGGATCCTTAGCGACACTGACACACTGATGCTTAATAGAAAGACTGATTTAGGTGAGATGCTGATAAGGACATGAGACAATAGAACAGCCCTTAATGAGGGGCAACAAACCATGAACAGCTTTCACAGCCGAACGAGTGCTGAAATCAGTTTGTTGAAAACTTAGGCAAAGTGTCGTCTGGAGAGAACTAAAACTGCACACTGACTCTTAGGAAGACACACATGACTAAAAATGTCGGGAAGAGCTTAACCAGTGCACCTTTTTATGTGAAACTCCCTTACTGGCGCAAGGTTGAGTTAACAGAGGATACAGTCCTGCCCTACTGGGTTCTCATTCCAAGCACCATAAGCCACACCAAGGCTTTATTCAGGTTTGCACAAATATCCCTGCTTTTCCTTGGCTCTGACTTATTTTTTCAGCCTGTTGTCTTGCATATAATTGCCTCACGCAAGCTTGTTTTCTGAGCATGAATGTCCCATGTCAGCTCCACAGTAATCTTTGCAGAAAGCCTGTCTTGGATTTGATGGATAAAGAGGAAATATTTTAATGGTATATAACAAATTATAATAAAAACGGAAAATGTTCAAATAGTAAATTAATTCTAATTTATTTCTTTGTCTTTTTTTTTTAAATGTCATTGCAGTGTGTGTTTATGGCAAAAAAAAAAACATTTACTGATAATGATGAATATTAAAATGGGAAACATCAACAAAAAAGGAGAAAACTTGTGTTACTTCAGAGTATTCATACCCTTCAGTAAAGGTTCTCCTTTCATTATATTATAATGCTAAAAGCAAATAATTACAAAAGAATATGATCAAATGTGCTCTAGGTATCAGACTAAAATAAGTTGACTTGTGTATGTGTTTTATTATGTTACCAAGTGCATCAATGAAAGAGTACAAGGATTTAACTGATTGAAGTGGGAATAGTTTTATCTGTTTTATTATATGGCACAGCACAGTGGCTCCCATCTCAGAAGTGGGCTTACTTGGCCAAGATGCATCAAAGTGGGGGAAGAAACAGCTGTGGAACACTAATATGCACACTTTTTTATTCTTTTTAAGGGTATATTGGACAACTTGAAAGTGATGTTATTGCTTTTTTTAAACATTTATATATGTTTTAGGTATTTCATGCACACATTTTACTCAAGGACGTTTAGTGTTTTTCTTATACAGCAGGCCCCTGGAATCATTTGTACATTTTCTCAGGGTCTGTGCTAAATGAACAGCATCTAATCTTTGTGTAAAATCAATAGAGTATAAAATAACTTATTTTTCTCATCATTCTTGTCTTTTGACGAGACTGTTCTCATCCCAAAATAAAAAGCACAGGTCATTTGCTCCTGCAGGCCAAAATTACATGCATTTATGTACAAAGCGTATGCTAGTGGTTGTGAGAGCAACATGCATGCAAATTCTATGGGTATCCAAGTGGGCAAAAATCTTGAAAAAATTCAAAACAAAACATGTATTAAGTGAGTTTTATTAGTAGGTTATTTTAGTATGTAATGAAAACTGTTTACACTTTAATAGCTCAAAAATTTTCAGTTTGTCTTCTTATCTTAATACAATCTTTTTTCCTCTATTCAGACAATTTGTAGATGTAACATACCTTTGACATGTTTTGGCTCCAACAACGCCAACAACACCAACTACTAGTCAGCGGACGTTTCTGAGGAAAGCTGCAGGTGACAGCTGAAACATGTCAAATATGTTACAACTACAAACTGTCCGAAAAGAGGAAAAAAGATAGTATTTTTACACTTTACTAATTTAGTAGGTTGTTTTTTCCCCCTTTTTATGGCAATGGCTTTCATCAAGTATACTTCCGTTCCATATGCAGAATGAACATTCTCGCATCCTTCCATCAAAACCAGAAAGTCCACAATTATGTACTATGCATACTTGATATTGAGCAACGGACGTTGGTTACATGTTAATATAACATGTAACCAACGTCCGTCAAAAAGGGAGTCAAAAAAATGTTGGACAAATTGGTAAAAATAATGTATTTTAGCTAAAACAGGGATCATCTTTTATGTAACTTTACCCAAGTTGATTTTTAAGTCTAATTGTCTGTGTTCTCCAGACCATGACACAAACATTTTCATTCCCATCATGTTTAATGTCAAAGTCTACTCATTAGGCCACTTGTCTCTGCCAATAAAATCATGCAATGCACATCCAAATGTACTTTAATATCTCCAAAGAATAGATTTTTTGGCATTTGTGTCTTTTACCAATGTCTTTTTTACTTTTGCGTTTCATTGTACAACTTGTAGAATGGAAATAAAGATTAATTCATCCACTCATTTATTCATTCAGATGAGGTAGACCATTCCATACTGTAACAGACTCTGAAATGTAGTACACACTAAAAACAGCTTTTAACCCAACAGCTGGGTTATTATAGCACCAGCCCAGCAGTAGTTAATTTGACCCAGCAAGATGGGTTGGTTCATTTTAACCCAATGGATGGGTTAAATATTCTACCCAAATGCTGGGTCAAATTAATTACAATTCTGGGTTGTTTCAACTACTTATATGCGTTATTTATTCTACCCAAATGCTGGGTCAAATTAATTACAATTCTGGGTTGTTTCAACTACTTATATGCGTTATTTATTCTACCCAAATGCTGGGTCAAATTAATTACAATTCTGGGTTGTTTC
>JAOXYM010000016.1:5250366-5269028 GCA_028567055.1 Leptatherina wallacei | reverse complement strand
ATACCCACACACCCTCTTGTCACATATAGTCCCCCCCCCCCCACACACACACACACACACACTCCTGCCCTCCCACTACCCATCCACATATTTCTTCCCTTCCTCCTCACATGTGCCTCCACCCACACACATACTCCCTATTCCCCTACACACACACACACACACACACACACACACACACACACACCTCCAACCATCCACCTTCCTCCTCCAGCAACTCTATACAAATCTCTCCCCTTTCACCCACAGCCAGATTCACACATTTGCTCTCACACCTCCCCTCGCCATCCCTCCACCCCCTCACCTTTCACCCATATCAACACCCACACTTTAGCTCCCAGATATCCTCATCTCTGAGCCGTGCACCCAATGCCACACCCCGCCCCGCCCTCCACAGTAGTAACCCCCCCAAAGCCAGCATCCCACTCCAGGGCCAGAAGCCCCCCCCGGAGCAGCTGCCCAAACGACCCAGGCACCCAGCAACCAGACTCAGGGAGCCGTCCCCGGCCTGGGAGGGCAGTCCCCACCCCCCTACTGGAGGGGGGCGAGATGCGGCAGGGCGACTCAAGGCCCACGCCTCCAGGTCCGGCCACGGCATCCGCTGTTTCCTCAATCTTTATGAATCTTTGTGGGAAAGTATCCTGGCTCTGTAAGAACACACACACTTGGTAAGCAAGATTAAATGAAGGAGCCAGGACCTTCCCAAGCAGCACATATTTGTCTTCTCTTGATAAAATTAATGTACTGACTGCTTGGGTTAGCAGCTTTCTTCCTCATCCCAGTCCCAAACATAAATGTTCCTTTTTTTCCATTAAAACATTTCCAGTTTTATTTGCATAATTCTGAGTCCAAAAACAAACAGGATGCCATTGACAGACCTGACCTCAATCAATTATGAACATCATTATTAGAAATTACTTTTTGCTATGAATGTGCAATTTGTCTAAAGTACTAATCAGAATAATTACACTCTTCAGTGGCTTCATTATGTATTGACTGTGAAGTACAAACAATAAAAACCCCTTCCTCAGGTACAAAAGAGAAGTCGAGTTTTCCTTTCTTTACATTCATAAAAGGTTAACATAATTTGGTGTTTGAAAGAAAAATCATAAGAATAAAATAAAGCTATATATCTATATTTTCAACCTGCCTTACTGGAACTTATGTTTTATGGAATGAGACTTATCTTGTAATAAACATATTGATTATACAACAATTGAAATTGGTTAACGTTTAAAATGTCTTTTCAATCATAAATGTTCTAGAGAAAAATTCTTTCAGTATAGCAGACATCAATTTGCTATCAACCCAATATTTTATTTTTATTTTCTTTGTTTGTTTCTTTCCATTGTTATTTTTCAACTAAAATATACCCTTTTTTCATCACATTACCTAATTATTTAATGATACCGGAATTATTGAAAAGTCACAAAATTTCAAAGTTGCTTACTATCAATTATTTACCACAATGGACCTTGTTTTTGTCTAATTTGATGTTTTTAAACTACTCCTTTTCATATTTATTTCACAGTGAGCTCAGCTTAAAAGAAAAAAAAAATGTTTATAGAATGTCCGGGGAAAGGGTATTGATGTAAACTAAAGTGTACGAAATATTGCTGGGTTCACTGTAGTTCACTTTCACTTTCACTTAGTAAAAGGAAAAATGAATTAAATATTTGTACATTTTTCGAAAGATTTAAATGTGGTTTTCCAGCTAGATGAATATTTCAAGCAAGAAGGCTTTGATAAAGTGCATTTTAGAGTCTGTGCATGTTGTGTCTCTGTATAACTGATTTGGTGGGCTTCATGCTTGGAGCACTTTGGCTGCAGAGTGGCAGAGAGAGAATGGCCTCCGTCCAGCTGAGATAATGGAATTGGTGTGTTCTCCCAGAGCTGTGCTTCTGGCTGGAGTTAATTCTGTTAATAGCACAAGCTTCTATAGTGAAACCTTTTCCCTGGCTTGGGCAGTGCTTAGCGAACACAAGTGGTGGCCTCTGCAAGGTGGCTGATGGATGTATAATGGATTAACTGGAAAGTGCCACATAGAACTTAGAATTGTTCTCAAAGCTGCTAATGTCTAATCATAAAAGACTTGGCTCTTCATATTTAAAAACAAATGTTTTTTATGCAAGGCTGACAGCATTACAACACTCTCGCTTTGAGTGAGTTTCTCCCATCCCAGTGCTGCGGTCATCAGAAGCTTTTTGACAAGATTATATGTATGGTGCAATCTCGCATACAGTGTCTCCTTGGGGTTTTTAGAATCATTTCAGTAAACACTTTCAAATGCTCTCTTACAAGTAGAAGTCCCCAAAACCCTTAATGCATAAATATACAGATAAAGGACAATTCAAAGGTGTTCTCTTCTACAGATGGTAAAGAATGTAATTACAGCTGTACCACATGTATTTAGAAATTTGTTTATCTAATCTTTATATTAAATTCTACAAAAATGTCCCTTGAATCAAAGACCTAATCCTTAACTTTTCGACCTCAAAACTCTGTGTTCCGGACTCTTTTGATGGCACAGTGACATCCATTATGTGCATTTATAGATCCGCCGCTGCCCAGTAGAGTCTGAGAAACCGCACTATACAAATTTTTCATCTGGCACCCTTGCAGTTGAGTTTCGCTCTGCGTATGAATCGCACGCTAACAAGCGGATGTAAACAAATCAGTTGTTTTAAACATGCACCATGATGGATTTAGCAAAGAAACGTTAGAAGACATTATTAGAGGAACAGAGGAAACAAAAGAGAGCCAGAGACAAAGCAAGAGTCAAGATAAGAGTGTTTTTTACTGTCTGGGGAGAGCTCACGCTACAGGTAGGATGCAAGCTGGATGCCGAATTAGCCATCGATAGGGGGCGCGTCACTGAGAAAATGGCTAAAGTTAAGTAGTGCGCCTTTAAGCTTTCATGACTCAGTGTAGATATTTTTCAGAATTACATTCTGCAATCACCAGCCACTTTTAGATACACTTGTTCAACCTGTTCATTAAGGCACATATCTAATTATCCAACCGTATGGCAGGAATTTCATGCATTCAAGCACTTAGTCATGAGCCATATCTGTTGATGTTAAAACCATGCTTAAGAATGAGGAAGAACGCTGGTCTGAGAATCTAAGAAATGGCTGATCCACAGGGCATTCACTTACCACATAAGTGTTGACAGAGATAGTTGTGGGAAAAACAGATTTTTTTAAATCCTTGAAACTTAGCTGACTGTAAAATCTCTGCCTGGCATGATAAGTCACCACTTCTGCTGCAAAATACAGGTTGTAGTTCAGTACTTGGTGCATACAACATGCAAGTAAGGATCCATACATTCTTGTACTAACAATTTAGGATGCTGCTGGTTGTGTAAGAGCATGGGGGATGTTTTCTTATTGGTTCATCGACCCCCTTGGCACCATTTAAATGCCACACTGGCTATGTTCAGCAGGATAATGCACCATGTGACACAGTTTACAGTTTATAATCTTAGATTGATCTCCCAAATGGTCTCCACAGACACCGTATCTCAATACAAAGGAGCTTTGTGATGAGAATGGAGCTTTTGCATCATGAAGATGCAAAAGCAATTGTGTGAAGCAAATATATCTGTAAATTTTTGGACACTTTGTTGAATATGCGCCACAAAGAGTTGTGGTAATCTAAGTGGTCCAACCAAGTGCAGGTAAGTTGTAACTAATACCTGCAGGTTCAGAATTGCAACTGCAACTTAATTTATATTAAACCTGCATTTGCAATTGATATTGCATTGTTTCTACAAAACAGAACAGAGAAATTGTCTTCTACATGGAGGCTGACCTTGAGATTGGTGAAATCAAGTTGAAGTAACCAGGCTTTGAGGCCTGGTTGAGAGGGGAGCTGCTGTTCCCTGGAGCCTGGGGCAGGGGCAGGTACTACCTTGACTCTCCAGGATCAAAGCAGGGAGAGGTGTGATCCCACATGAGGTCTGGCCAGAAGAGAGGCAGACATGAGATGAGTCCTGAAGCTTATGGTGCGTTCCAGTTGTAGGTGAAGTCAACACCAGGTAGGTTGCATTCCAGCTGCATCAACTCGCAAAAAAATGGACGCCTCCAAAATAGCCGATTTCTAAAATAGCCGATTTGTGAGCTAAAAACATAATATCGATGACAACAACCTGCTGTTGTTCACTCTAGAAACTTAATGGACACAAAATATATTGTAAAGAATTTTAAGAAAGACAACAGTGGACTACAAGTGGTACCATCTTTAAATCTGGTATCTTGGAGTCCTCTGCAACTTATGAGTTCACCATTCGGAAAACCAAGATCACTTTGTCAATTCTGGCAAAAACTTCTTGGAATTCTGAGTTCCGAGGACAACTGGAATGCACGATTATCCTGAAGTTGGAGGAAGTTGGTGGGAGTGGCAACCTGGAAAGGAAGTGTATTCCCTTTCACAGTCAAATATTCAGTTTAACCCTTAATTGGGCACGCACTGAAATACTTGGAAAATCAAAATTTCAAACCATAGAGAAAAGTCTTATTGTGATACCCAAGGATATTACAAGTCTTTTAAACTTGGTTACTTTCCCCAAAAATAACAACAGTCTTACAGTATGTGGTCAGTACTAAACATTTTTCTCATGTTATGTTGAAAGCCAATCTTAATGAAATATCTGGAATAATACCAACGTCTTCAGCAAGCAACTTTGAAAGTCTCAAACAGTATCATTCCCTGAGTATTGGCAGTTGAGAAAGAAAGTGAATTTATTTCTTTGTTCATTTGTTTAAAGTGTAAATGTTTATTAAAATGTATGATTGCCACAAATGCCTATCAATGACAATGTCAGTGAGGTAGATTACTGTGCAGTTGTGATAGCTGTCAAATCCATTCTCAGCTGGAGCAGAAGCAATAAATGAGGCTTATTGTTGTAGGTTTAGGTCAGAATGTGAATTCTGCATGTGTACACACTACAGAAGAAATCTCCCATAATCTTCACCTCGAGTTAATTACTGCAGACAAACATTATAGATCGCCAGAGACTCTTATCACTGACTGCTTGAATACCGAGGAGATTTGTTCCACATCTGATATGATTTGAAGCTCTAAACCATCCATGCAACAAAACAATCTGTTTGCCCTTTTGTCAAATCTATCCCTTTTTCCATGAGCAGATCCGAAGGAGATGGATGTACGTTCTCACTAATTACAACAATTATTACTCAGTGATGGTGTAGCAAGCTCTCAAACAATTACCCCTTCTTCCCTTCCCTTGCAGTTTCTTCCTCCTACACAGTCAGTCGAAGAACTTCATTGCACAAATATATGTCTGCCATTAGACTTGCTCATAAGGGGAAAACTACAAGCATATCATTCATTAAAGTACATGCCAACATGGAAACTAAACAAGACCAGAACCAGGGAGCCAAGTTACTTCCTGCTGAGCACAAGATGTTGGGATGGTGACAGTCCCCATTATGCAAAATTTACAAGACCGGTGACTAAACTTGTGTTCATGGCTTACATACACAATGTGTGTGTGTGTGTATATATATATATATATATATATATATATATATCACCTGGAGTGCCAAAAGGCATCCACCTTTAAAATACCACAGAACTCTGGTGTTACTGCAGGGGGAGTGTTCAATAAACTAAGATTCCAGTTGTGATTTAACAAGGCATGTTTACTAAAAATACTTCACTATTTACAGCTGTAGGTAGAGGTTACAGGCTATGTGTGTCTGCGCACACAGTGGGGGTTTCTGTGTAAAAACACTATAGTCTTGTTTTGTTGGCCCCAGAGCAAATCCACAACTACAGTTTGTTTAATGCCCTGCTCAGGGGCTTTTCAGTTGAGGTAGCCAACAGCTGTGAGGTCACTCCCCCATTAGATTCCTGACTATATTCCCAGTTAACATATCAGTGTAGTCTTTTTAAGCACAAGGTTGCTTTTTAATACTGACCACATTTGCATGGTTGAAAAACAGATATACTTTTACATGAATGCTTTAAGTTTATTTTCAATATACAGTATATATTACAATTCAGAATAAAAGGGGATGTTTAGAAAACAATATTCAAGAAGAGATTCCTCTCCAGGAACACTTGGATTCTCATCAAAGTGTTTTCCTCCAGTTTCTCTCCGTTTCCAGCCAGGATTTTGTGTGCCACATGCCAGCAACAGTGGTGGGCCTCTGGGGGAGTGAAAAGTGAGTACAATGGACAAAGGCATGTGTGGCACCTTACATCCATTTTTTTCTCTTCCCCACAGCTGTTATTGTATAAAAGTGCTGTCGACAGCTTTTGCTCTGCACCATGAATTCTCAAACAATAGAAAACTTACCTGCTTTTTTTTTCCACATGGAAAAAGTGATGCCTGAAAAATAAAAGGAAAGATTTAGCTCAGCAGGGGTAATGAATGAAATACTAACTTAGATCTTTAGTAAATTATCTTTTGTCACTCAATAATAGAGGAGACTGTGACTGTAAATGATTTCCTGTAATTGTGTCATCAGGCATTTTAGTTTCATTTTTTTCAGGTGGGATGAGATGGATTTTGAATTGGAGAGTAATGCTGAAGGTTGCAGTAGAATTCAGTGGGCAAGTCTATACAATAGAGTAATATAAACTTAGGACAAAAAACCAGGATATTTGTTTTTGGTTGATTATTTCTTTTTTCTAATAATGCTTCTTGGCAATAAATCATGTACGGTTGTAAAACCTGCGTATCTTCTCTTTAAATGATGTCACATTTGTGAGAAACAGGCATTTTTTACAAGGTTATGACCATGGTTGTTTGCTGTAAATTTCTTTAAATTTACATATGGAATCTCAATAGAGTTATATTCACATTTTCAACATATCCAGATACACACTACATATCCCTCTGTGTTATTTGTATTCATTTGACCTTATTTGTCCATGTACTACATTTTTTCATGTCTTATTTGGAGTGTTTTTTCAAGTAATTCAAAAAAAAAAAAGAAAAAGGAAAATGCATTTTGTGGGACGAGCCACAGAGCTTAGTAGGTGGGTTGCACCCATGAAAAACATATCAAATAGTAATCTAAACCAATGCCAAACAGCTTATTTTGCTCTTGACTCTTGTTTTGAACGCCTGGTACCCCAGGTGGTGACTATCAGGTGCATGATTGGCACCCGATCAGCAGTACCTGTGAGCATGAATCCTGATACAGCAGTCAGTTGGGGTCTGCTCCAAGCATACCGTGTAGGCAGTCAAATACAGATTTGCAATTAGGGTTTATAGGAAAATGTGGCTGACAGGATTGTCATACAATTTGGCAGTTTGATGGTGTGGTGTGGCATCTCTCTCACTATAAAAACAAGTTTTGTCATCTTTGGAGGCAAACTCAATGCAGGGAAATATGGAGATGAGATTCTGCATCCAGTGGCAATCCCATATCTCCACAGTCTGAAACCAAACTCTATCCTCTAAAATGACAACGCTTGCCCACACAGTATGGGATTCACTAGAGACTACAAGGATTTTTGAAGTGGAAAGGATGGAATGGCAAGCCTGCAGTCCTGACCTCAACCCCACTGAACACTTGTAGGATCATCTGGCATGCTGTTTGTACCAGAGTGACAAACACAATCACATTGATTGTCATGTGACATATTGGTTGAAGAAAGGGATGCCATTCCACAGCAGTGTGTGACCAAGCTAATGACCAGCATCAAGAGGAGGTGCCAGGCTGTATGGCTGTGTATGGTTCTTCCACAGGCTCTTGTTTGTTTAATGAATGAATTGTTAAATTGACAATCTGTCTTTTTTTCATAGTTCAATCATTTGATCCAATAAACAACACTAAACAACAGACAATATTAAAAACAACCATGGTATGTAATTAGAGTATATCTTTCTTTGAATTGGGTTTCTAAGCAGGACGTTTCTCACTTCCTACATAATGTGACGTAGGGATTAGTTCAGGAACACCCCCTTCTGATCTTCAACCCCGCCCATGCTCGTCCATGATGTGTTCGCTCTGCTCCTCTTCAGCAGTAACAAGGAAGTCAACGGCTTCCTTGTTAACTTTCAGCTGTTTTTCTGCTGAAGCCTAAGCTCTCAATCATCTCAGCTACAGCTCACAGAGGTGGAGTAATGGGTGGAGCCATCAGCTGCTCGGCTCCCTGAGGGGCCCGCCCATTTTGACAAGCTAGTCTCAGAAGAGGGAAAATAAGGGGCAAATAAGGGGTGGAGGGGAAGCACTCTAGTTTAGGCTCATTTTTTACAAACCATGGCTCTGATAATTCATTTTGATATCAAATAATTGTTTCAGGTTGGGAATAAAGTGCATAATATGTCTCCTTTAATCATATATTGAAGAATGTCTTTGATTTAATTCCATTGACTGATTGACATCAGCATGTTGTGTTATGTCCAATTCCAAAACTATTTCATTTTTTTTAAAACTATGTCAAACTTATTTAGGACATTGGACTTTGCAGAGTGTGGTGGTTGAGGAGTCAAATCAGTCCAATGGTTCATTAGACTGTACATGTTCTTGTAAAAAAGGAATTGGTGGGGAACTCTTCATTATTTTCTTAATGCTCTCATTCTGCTTTCCATCAACCAGAAATTGTGACTTCATGTTGTACAGACAGACTTGACCTTTGAGCCCCGATGGATAAACGTTGCCTCATTCAACCTTTTCTCTCTGGTTTGAATTATTGTAGATTGTGAAGGATTAAACAAATTTTCCTTGTGGCCTTCTTTTCACTTTCAAGACTCATAGTCCATGATGTGTAGCCTATATTTTTCTGAGATTCCAATGTTGTTATGCAATGTTTTTTTTTTTGTTTGTTTTCTTGTATTATTTATTTTATTAATAGACTTCCTCTGCAGCTTTACTCATTGTGAAAGCTAATGCAACAGTAAGGTTGGCTCTTCCATGGTCCTTTAATACTAAGATATAAACTGATGTGTAAGGCCTTGAGATTCACCTCCAGCCTAATCACACCATTACTGTTCCCCCCTCTGTGCAAATGTGCCTGTTGATGGTTTGTCGAATGTGAGAGCTGTGGCCAGGCCTGGAAGAAGTCATCCACTCGCCTCATTTGGTCGCTTCATTGCACTCTGGGAAATTTTTTATGAGGTCTAAGTGACTAAAACACACTGTGAGCATTTTTTATCAGATCTTTACAATTTAATAGGTTGAGATTTAAAACTGAAGTTGAGGAAATAACCTCACTCACTGCACACTTGAGGACTTAAAGTGCATGATGACAGATTTAAGTATATAACAAAATCATGATTATACTGTATGCTTGTGACATCTGTGATGAGGATATTCACCACCAGACCTGACAAAAATAAATTAAATATTCAAATGAAATAAAATAAAATATATTTTAAAGTGCACATAGAGCATCATGGGACATTTATAAAAAAAAATGGCCATCCAACATGAGCCTAGAACAACTGACAGCGTTGTTTCATAAATGACAAAAAAGTGTCTAAGTCATGATTAGTTATAATTGTTCCTTTTAGTACCATTTACTTTTCTAACTTATCTATTTTACCTTTGTCCCAATATTTTAGATGCTTTATATCAAATTCAAGTAAAGCTAATATTTTTTCATGACATCAGAATGTCTCACTTGCAACATTTGACATATTTTCTATTTTCTGTTGTGAATGAAATGTTGCTTTATGAATTTTTTATTTTTCTGTAGACTTTTCTAAGTTTTCATTTGTTTTGATATTACACCCTTTGGATCTCACTATAACAGGTCTTGTTTCCCTGAAGTGATACTTATCATGTTTGAAATATTTCAAAAAGTACATCAAGTCTCACAGGACAGCTTGGATTTAGAGCATATCCCATCAGTAAGAAAAAGCCTTGGGACATCTACTCACGTTCTTTTCATATGCTCCCTCAAACTCCTCCATTATCTTGTAGAAACAAATCCAAAAATAGATGAGTGGGCAACTGTATTTTAGGTAATGTACCTTTAGGAAACAGTAATCACAAAAATTAAACAAAACTCAAACCCTGTAAGACCTGACAGAACTTAAAAGTAAAACACTTCCCATATTTAGACTGTCTTTCAATTAAGCATAGACATTAATTAGATGTTGTCATTCCTAAATATACCATGACAAATGTGACAGTGTGGGTCCTGTCACTATGCCTCCAATTCATGTTGTGCCCTGGCTACTTAGCTACTGGGATATCCCTTTGGTTGACTGGTCAGCACACATGACTCTCACCCAGTAGGTTGTGTGTTCAATCTCTGCCCAGGCCCTCCTTTGTCCTGACACACATATATCTACATTTGTGCATTTTCTAAGATTTTTTCCTAAACTTGGTTAGAAAGTGAGAAAGCAGCAATCATATGAAAGTGGTGAGAGAGACACTATTATGGAAGGGAGGGAAAATCTGACATAAAATGAGCCTTTCCCACCACATAAACATACAAATAAAAAAAAAATGTCACCCAATCAAAGTTATATAGTGGCTGCAACATGAAATTATAATTTTTTTTCAATCATTAAACAATAAAGTCGTGGTGATTAGAGTTTTGTGAACACAATTAGTACATGGATTGGCAGTCAGTAAAAAGTTTAATTCAATTCTATATGTTTTTTACTTTTTCACTATTAATATGTTTGTTTAATATTACTATAAAAAATGACCTCAAATACATTTTAGCATTTAGGGGATAATCATGACTGCCACAGCTGTCATTAGCAATAAAGTTAGACTAGAATGAGTTGGTGAGTGGGTGAGAAGAAGCACACAGGCAGCAATGCTGAGTTATGCAGAATACCACTAAAACTGGTTTCAGGTTATTGGAGGAAAATTGTTTAAGTTATAGAACTCAAATTGTTATGCTCTAAAGCTACATGGAAATGTATTATTGTTTGCCATTTGCTATTTCCTCATTTGTGAAACATCCACTTCTCATAACATGCAATTATTAAGTAACTCTTTACCGAAGTTGTAGTTTGACGACTAGACGCAAATTTTATATCTTGTGTTTTAGTGACAAAGACATAATGGGACACGACCTGAGTCATCATAGATTGCAGCAATTGCTCAAATAAATTGTACAAAATATAATATGATATGTCTCATAAATTCTTCTACAGTATATAGAAGTTCAACCACAAATTTGCAAACATATTCAGAAGCAGTTGCGTTGATGAATAAGTTAGTGAAATATTTCTGCACTTATACTATAACCAAGAGAGGGAACAACAGGGTCTTCATATTTCTGTTTCAATCATTTGAAGCATGTGCTTGAAAGCAAATTATTGATCATTCGCTGATCTCACTCTTGATCTTAGCAAATGATTTTTAGAACTGCTGTATCTTGTCACACGCTGTGACTGAATGGAATTTACAAGGATGTGAAACTTGGTTAGAATCAGAGCATTTAGTCAGTCAAGCTGCTACAGTGGGAAAAAAATTGTAATTAAGAGAATGAATAACAACTTTCTTTACAGCAAGTTTTAATTTCAATATTTGTAAAGACGATAAGTACCACATGCACCGATCACAGTCTGGTTCTGACAAAACAGTGATTAGTCTATCTTTTATAGCAAATATTCCTATTAAGATACTAGAAGTATACTACAAGTACAAGATACTAGAAGTTGGCAGATTTAACCCTTTGGCCTTTGTTTATTTTATTTGTTTTTATCAAACTAATTTATTTTCATTTTTTCATTTGTTTTGAGTCAGTTATTTGTGTATTCATACAAGCATAATTTGTTATTTATTTTTCTTTTTAATATTCAAATATATTTTATTCCTGTCATTTTGTTATTTTTCCAATTTCTTTCCTGTATTCGTTTTGCTTTTATATAATTGTGAATAAACAAGCCTTTTAAAGGCACTGAAGCCATGTTTTTCTTTATTCACACAAAAGTCTTTACAAAGGACTGTTTATCAGTTTATCAGTTGAATATTTGACCTTCCACTTGCCCCACAGTCAAGATATTCTTCATAAATCATTTATTGCTACACTGTTTCAAAGCTGAATAGTGCACACAGTCTAATCAAGTGATATATGTTCCATGGTAGTCCATTATTGTTATCTAGAGCCTAAAACACAAATTGCTTTATAAAGAACTCAAGTTTATACTTAGAAATACAATGTCAAACTAGATAAAGTCAGGCATAGGCTATATGTAAAACACCAATAAAAAGAAAACACAGTGATTTCTCCATAACTTTTATTTTATTGCAGACAATAAGAACCTGTACCTTTTTCTTATGCAGCCATGTCTCAATAGTGAGTGCAGAATGTGGATTTGTATTATCTTGTTAAAAATCTCCATGATATGTTTTGCATCAAAACTGTTGTCACAGAACTGCAAATGAGCTTTTTCAAGGGTACAACCCCATAACATCACAGAGCCTGGATTTTGGACTTGTTGCTGGTAACATTCTAGATAGTTCTTTTTTGTCTTTGTGAAGATCCTGAACATGAACACCCGCTGACCACAACCCATTTCCACTGTAACAGTCCATCCCAGATGCTTTAAATCCCTGAGTAGTCGACACTGCAGTAGGACAAGGTTAACAAATACTCAGTAAAAACATCAGTATCTGGATGTATGATATCCACAACCAGTGTGACCATGAAAATTAACCATGCTCTGGATGAAGTCAATGGTATGTTTGTATCAAATTAATTGAAAATACTGCACTTATGCTCCTGGGTTGAATGATGTATAGCAGTGGTTGGCACTGTTTGAATTTTGCTATTATTATGATAGATCAAGATAATTTAGGTGACATTATTGTGCACTGTGAAAATTCAATACAAAATTTTTTTCAGAAGACATACAAATGTCCAGATCACATATTTTGTTTTATTTTTTTTATCAAATATCAACAAACTGAGACATCAAAATCAGCAATTTATTTGTCAACAGATTGTTTTTTTGTTTTTTTTTACCTTACCTGTTGCTTTTTCAAGGTGTTTTTTTAGCTCATAACTAGACTAGTCATGTTGTTTGGAATGAGAGCGCAAACTATATCAACAGTAAACATCAAAAGGAAATGAGAACCATTAATGCAAAATAAATTCCACCTTTTCTTCTCAGAATGTCAAACAATGTCATAATTAGTTGATATATTCTCTAAGCTGGTGGAACTTGAAGTTGAAGATATTCTGGGAAGAAGACTTCAGTGGGACATCATCAAATTTAAACAGTGAAAATGTGGGGCAGTCATTACTGCAGTGCACTGCTGGATTATGACTTTGATGTGTATATGATGTGGAGCTAGAAAGGGAGAGATGAAATGACACTGGAATGATAAGTACTCTGACAACAGAGCTGAAATCCTGTTGAGAGAGCCATCGCTTTACATACTCTCCAATTACAAGACTTTCCTGCATGGCCATCATGAATCATAGAACAGATCATGATCCTTTAATGGAGACATTGAATTACTGACAAGCCAGGCTTGGTTGTTTCCTGATCCTGTTATTCTGGGCTCGCTGGTGTAAGGAATGGACTGAAATTATTTTTACTTTGCACAAATGTGTTATGCAAAGTGCTGTGAAGCACATGGAACTTTGCTTTGATTGAGTACACGATTGCATGAAGAACAATGGAACAATGGTGATGGAAAAATTTAGCTGCTAATGAAATGGAAAGAAACTAAAGGACTTGTCACCATAGCAAAAAGGTCAGCAGTGAAGTGTGACTGTTTTTAGAATTCCTTTAATATATATTGTAGAAATCTGCGCATGACAAATATTCATTAGGGATTTGCTGTTAGTTTAATCATCGTATGTGTCAACATTCTGTATCTGTTTATGTTAAACAGCAGCATCTTTTTGTGGTTATCATTGTCTTCTCACTGAACGTTGGTCCTGGCTTTGAAATCTGTACCATCTTTCATGTTTTGTTCATTTATTCTGTGAGTCGCCTAGGGTCTACCATTTTCTTTCCACCCTCCAAAGACATGCAGCTCAGTTGAACTGGAAACTAGAAGCTGTGCACATGTGAATACAAGTGTGAATATGTCTAAATCGAAGCACTATTCCCAAGATTGATCTAAACCCCTCCAGAGTGTAAAAATTGGTGGATCAATACTTAAGTGTTGATGTGTTCAGTCCTGATATCTCTTTTTGACCAAGAATACTCATCCAAAATATTATTTCAACAAGCCTTTGTAATGCTTTGTAAAGTACAATGCATATTTAATGGTGAGGAGAAAACAGAAAATAATGAATATAGCAGCAATGGACTGTTGTACATTTACTGAGGGCTTGCAACCATATTTAGTTCTTGATAAGTTAAAGCAAAATACCAACATGATTCATCACATGTGAGTTAAAGAATGTCACAGTTCTTTTATTATCATTATTATTATTATTATTATTATTATTAATAATTTTTTTAAGATTGGTGGACTTTCCTAAATTTGTTGGTTGCAAATAAATCATTTAAAGCTGATCATATACTTGGAAAGTATGTAAAGCATGTTATACCTACACTACAAAAGAGATAAAAAACAGTATTTATATATTGTTGAAATTAATTATGTATGTAAAATAAGTGTAAAATGTTTACTGAGTTATTTTAAATAGAAAAAGACACGGGGAATTGTTTTTAAGCTTCCACAGCTTGTTTTTAAAATGTATTTTAGACATTTGCAAAACCTTCTCTATATGCGCCCCAGTTAATTAAACTGGCCTGCACCATCCCCTGCGATTCTGCAAAGATGATTATTTCTGAAGTTGGGCCCACTTAGCAAAGCATGTTCACATATCAGCTAAATTATGCAAGGTTGCTTGCAAGTACAATTATGACAGTGGTAATGTATTCAATCATTATTGCTTCCAATAATATTAGAAATGCACTACTAAACACTCAAACCCGATATCCAAGCTCTATGAGAGACTCAGTGCTTAATTGGAAAACTTACAAATGAGAAGAATTAGAAAAAGAAGGCAAAAAAGGAGAAAAAAATCAATTATGAAGTTTTGAATGTCTCCATATAAATTCAATATACCCATACGGTGGTTATTAATCTTCAGGTAAGTCATGGTTGATTCAAAAATCTGAGCAGAAATAGTCATGTCTGCCATTTTGAAACAAGAGCAATAACTTTTTACAGCGCTCACTTATTATTTCATTGGCTCTTTACAGCTGTGCAACCCTACACAACAAGTAGTCAGTACTGGTTCCTCTAATCCTCCACATAGAATACTAATCTATGGCTTCACCTTTTCTCTGACTGTAGGTGGTGCTCTGAAGATTCATAGTGGAAATCCCACGCAATAGCACAGGCGAGTGATATTGCTCGTGAAATATGAAAATATATAAATATTTTAATAGGATTAAAAATGATAATAATAACAAAAATAATCATTTGTATCACAAGGGATCTTTAACACTCAATTTGTAAGCGTCACATCTCTGATTCTGTCAACTTAAACTCCTTTTAGACCCTCAAGTTCATCTGAAAGAACATATCATGGCAGCCTCCCCCCACCCCCCATCTTCCCAAGCCATCCTTGTGTTATTTCTATTGAGTAATGTATTTTTATGAATGATGTGGTTAGATTTTTATATTGATGCACCACATTTTGCAATCCTGACATCGCAATTCAAGCATACAAATGTCACAAGTGCTGAGAGATTGCCACAGAGTAAAATCTGAAATTCAAAGGAGCCAGGGCAGTGGTTTTATAAAAGAAATAGCTACAGGCTTGCAGAATATTTTTTTCTTGGTTAAAATTGCCCGGATCCTTTTTTTGCAGTGACTTCACTTTAGTTAAATGTGAAATAGATATATTTTGATTATAGCACTTATTTTATCTGTGCAATCTTTCAAGAGGTTTCACATTTGAATGTCTTCTTGGTGATGCTTGAATACCCTATTTGAAATTCATTCAGTGTTTTCTAGACATGTCGTATAAAGTTCTTTCAAATGCAATGTGCTTCTTTCAAATACTCTGTATGCATGTGTGTGTGTGTGTAATGCACAGATTGATAGCATTTATTCAACAATATTGTTAATTTAGTAGCGTAAATGATTGAATTTCAAACAAATTAAATTAAACAGATTTATTATTGCCATATCTGCTGTAGTTGAAGCAGATTAAAGCTGCTTGCTTTGGCTATGTTTACACTACAGCAACTTAAAAAAAAAAGGGGGGGGGTGTACTTGTTACCTCTCTGAGGACACACTTCAGTCATGTAAAGTTCATACACAGTTCAGTTTTATTGAGATAAGGGAGTCCTTAGACAGGGTATGTGTAACTACTCTTTACTATCACCTTCAAACCTATAAAAACATGAGGCACTGACATGGGAAATTAACTGTGGCTATGATAGGATTGAAAATTGCATTTTCTGTCAGCTGATAGCATGAAATAAGCATTTAGATAAGATTTAATTAAAAAAATGTATGAACAACTTTACAATTGTAAAGACAAAATTCTAAATGTTTACATAGATATGTAGCTTTTTGTAACATTTTGCAATAATTCCTTCTGTGGTCATCCATGTGTAGAGGCACGGCACTCCAATTACTGAATTTATGAAGCTTATTTGTGTTGTATTATTGAACACTTATTACCCTGGAAATCTATTTTGAGATTTTGGTGGTGATGTGAGTGTGTTTCTGAACAAAGTCACGGGCGATTTATTCTGTTTCAATTTAATTGACTTAAAAGAGGAACTGCTGTTTCAGCACCATGGACAGAGGGATTGTTGTTTTATTGTGTCCTGTGAGCTGCCCGAGCAGTGACCTCTTACGTTTTGTTGTTTTGAAAATAACTTTACAACCCTTATTCTATTTTCAGTTTTTGTTGCAATCCACAGATTGGCAGTAACCCTGTTTTTGTCCATGCTGTTGATCACTAATTGTAGCGCATGCCTGGAAATTAAATTAGATTCCCCTAAAAGTCCCTGTGTAATTCCAATCCTGTTTAAATTCATGCAGTGTCAACATGCCATTCCTGGTAACTGGGTAGGTACTCATACCATTATATTCTAATCTGAAATGTTTTTATCTTTTCTAAAAATCTTAATATTACTTAATTAAGCATCCACTACCCAAAGGTGCCTTTTAATAATCAGTGAGTGTTGATTTAATAACACTGAAGTTTACAAGGGACAAGCATTTTTCATAATAATGATAAGAAATTTGAGGTACTTACACATGTTATTTGGATATCATATACATATCCTTAAAAATCTTAAAAAGCCATAAGATATTTCCAAAAACAGGGTCAGTCCTTGGACCTCTCCTTTTCATTCTTATATCAATAACATTAATCAGAATGTTTATTTCCAATGCAAGTTTTTTATACAGATGATACAGTCATGGTGTATATACACCAGCATCTACACCTAGTTTAGCTCACTTGCAAAGTACTTTTAAAGGGGCAATAATTGGAAATTCATCATTTCTAGATTGAATGAATTAAAAAATGGATGTGTGAAGAAATAGGTGTCATTTCATAGAGTATAGCATGACATCACACACCGTCTCTCTGTGCTGAACTCAAGCCTCGTATTTACCAGCTAATCCGGCTGCACGTTCATGTATGTTCATGTGAATCGCCATCTCCTCCTTCCTCACAGATCCTTCAGCCCTCCCTCACTATAAATGGCAGCACGTATTTTCAAAGCAAAATGGCAGACAGCAGAATGAAACATTCACGTAAAGATGAACAGGATTCAATATTACCTCTAAAAAAAACAACGGTCATTGGCAAAGAAGTTGCTTGATAAAGAAAGGGACATAACTCGGATTAACATTGGCCTTGTATTTACAAAGTGGAGAGCACTGCAAGAGCTAAAGGGGCGACCATTCGACTTGGAGATAGCTCTTTTTCTCCTGGATAGGGAAGTAACAACATAAACATTTTAAGTTACCTTGGCATGTTCCAAAAAATGGCAATATTGTTTTGCTCAGTGTTGGTGGGGAGCAGAGGGAGAAGGAAACGTGGCTCATGACACACTGTGCTTTGGTCAACAGGCGGTGCAGGACAGTAATCGCTGCAGTAAAATCATTTCACTTTTTGCCCCTTTGATATAGTTCATTAAAATTTTATGATTGTAGTGGTTTGAAGGTAAAGATCCCTCAAAAGACAGCGGTCATGAAGGGTAAAACATGAGGCATAAATGACAATATCCAACACCAGGTTTTAGAGTTTCTTTTTACTTATCAATGTATTTACAAATTGCTCACCAATGGCAGGGTGGTTAGCAGCAGGCATCACAACAGTTTGGCATTCACCATGTCAGACATCAATCCTGCCTCAATTCTCTGTCTCACTGAACACTATTACACAGCATTTATATAACCTATTTATCTGACCATTCTACTCCCAGTGAGTGTCCCTCATTTTCCCCAACTGCAAAAGAACCCACTATTTACAAATCATATTCCATGGAAAAACTCTGCTGTTAGTGTCCTTCGTCTGTTCCAACCACTGCAATGCCTTATGGTCCGTCTCCAGGTTGAACTCCCTCCCAATAATATTTGAAAGTGTCAATGGCCCACTTCACTGCTAAACACTCCAACTCCACCGGTGAGTACCTTGTCTCCCTGGGAAAGAGTTTCCTGCTGATGGATGCCACTGGTTTTCTGTCATCTTCATGCCCTTGTAGAAGAACTGCTCCAATCCCCCGATGAGAAGCATCTGTCTGGACTGTAAAAGGCAAGTCAAAGTTC
>JAOXYM010000016.1:5236096-5247803 GCA_028567055.1 Leptatherina wallacei | reverse complement strand
TAATCGCAAATTACCAATATGAAGCGATTCCCAGCTTGGGTTCGTTCTAAGGGCCCAACAATATCCATTGCAATACGGCTAAAAGGAACATCAATTATAGGCAAAGGTTGCAAAGGATATTTTGGAACATTCTTATCCCCAGCTAACTGACAGACTGAACAAGACTGGCAGTAATCTTGGATCTCATACCTGGCCAGTAAAATCTACTTGAAATTCTGTCTATGGTCTTCTTAGCCCCAAGATAACCTCCCCAGAGAATACTGTGCCCCAGTTTCAGGACTTGTTCCTGACATTTCTGTGGCACCACCACCCTTTCCCCTCTCAGGATTTGCTTTGTGGTACAAAACTTGGTCTCTGATGCAAAAACCCTCACTTACTTCCTGCCCCGGTAACAGTACACATGCTTTTTTGCATTCATCAAGACTTTTATCCTGTTTTTGCAGATGGGAAAAATCCCCACTGCCATCTAATTCCCCCATCTCTGGCCCTGGAAGCCAAGAGCCGGTCCTCACTGTACCAGACATTTTCTCTTCCCTCCTTTGCCTTCTGCTTTTCCTGACTTTGTCCGGATACTCTGGCATAACTTCATTAAAATATGGCAATTCTGAGAGAACATCTAGATCATCTTCAGCTACACCTTGTTTAAACTCTGGGGATTGTAAATTATGTTGCAATGGCATCCTTGGACCATGAGTGTGTTGTATTTTAGCTGGTGCAACTTTATTTTCATCTGCTTTTACCTCAAATGTTTGGCTCTGTGTCTGTGACCTGGTGACAATATTTACTGGTTTGCAACTGTGGATCAGCTCTTGGAGAATGGGGACATCCTGGCCTAGGATTACCTGATGGGCCAAACTATCTACAATTCCTACTGAAACAAGGTAGGTCTGCCCATTCACTTCCAGGTACACCTCAGTCACTGGATAAGTCTTGCGGTCACCATGCACACAAGAAATGTCCAAAACTGGCTTCCCTAGGGGCTCCTCTTTCTGAACCAGTGATGGATGCATGAGTGTTTGCACACTGCCTGTATCCAGTAGAGCTTGAGCTTTTTTACCATTCATCTTAACAGTAGTAACTTGCTGTTTTCCCACTACAGGGAACTCGATTTCACATGGCCTTGGAAAGGTACAAAAATTAGCTGTTTTTGCTTTCCTAACAGGGCATTAATGTGCCCTTCCTGACCACAGTAAAAACACACTGGTTTAGTTATTGACCTTGTCTTCATTACAACACTAGGCTTATTAAGGGGTTTAGCTGGCTCTAGCTCCCTAGGACCAACCCCTCCCCCAGGTGGCTTACCTCGTGCAGTGAAGACTTGGAAGGCTCAAACTGAAAGTTCTTGGACCCACGTCGAGCTACCAAGAAGGTTTCCACCAGCAGAGAGGCCTCCAGTGCCGACTCTGGGTCCCTTTCCTTTACCCAAATTCTAAGCTCTGGAGTCAAACAGCGATAGAATTGTTCCATAATAAAGATATCTCCAACCCCCTCCTTGGTCTTCTGTGCTGGTTGGAACCATTTATTACACAGCTCCATTAGACGATTGTAGAACTCCCTTGGACTTTCACTGGAACGGATGTCAGGTTCCCGGAACCGCTGACGATAAACTTCCTTATTGATTTAATACTTGGCAAGGATGGCCTCTTTAACCCCCTTATAATGAGATGCGTCATCTGCCGCCATGGCCACATAGGGCTTCTCTTGCCGTCCCCGTCAAATGTGGAACCTGCCTCACAGCCCACTCAACCTCTGGCCATTGGTATGCTACTGCCAGGCGCTCAAACGCAGTCAGGTACTGTTCAATGTTGTCATTCTCCTCCAACTTTGGAACTACAGCTTTACCCCAGCCTCTGCCAGTTTGCCCCCTTGGCTACCCCCTCACAATGATTTAAAACTATTGTTGTTCTCTTATCTAAAGTCAAAACCACATTGCCTTTCTGGAATCCTCACTTCTCATGGCAAACTCATTGAAGCAGTATCAGGGTCCAGATACCTCAGTAATAATTAATAAATAGATGACACTCCTTCACGCCACATTTTCAGCAGCTGGTAAAAATCATTTAGGCTAAAACTAGGTTTTTATTTCAGGATTAGATCCTGCTTTTCCTTTGAGGCTACAAATAAACTTGTGGCTGCTACCTTTAAGCAGGTGCTTGAACATGGTGACAATATTTATATGAATGTCTCTTCTAAATGCTTGTGTGGCATTCATATAGTATACCATGAGACTCTGATGTCTAAGAGCTTTGTAGTTCATGATGAACCTCCAAAGGGCCTTATTCAACAATATCTTCTTACAAATCTTATTCACAACGTCTTTGTGTAACGCAAAATTACAGTCCTAGATAATAGAAAGTTTCCTGACACCTTGCCTCTTAGATTGGTGAATAGCAATTTCTTCTAAATTGAAAGGATGGACCAGCTGGCTATACTTTGCATAGGTAAATGCCCAAACAGTGCTCATTAAAGGAAAAGAAACAGACACATACAGAGGTAGGACAGACAAGGAAAAATAACAAACAGAATAAAAAAGGAATGAATGAAAACAAAAAATTGTAATAAAAATGTGCATGGTAACCTGAATGACCATATTTTGAAAGTGATATGTATGGTTATTAATAACTGAATGGCAAGAAAAGCAGTTTTACGTACAACTGGTAATTAATTACTCCTGAACTAGGAAAATAGCCTGCAGTTTGGTCCTATGAGTGTATCAGGACCCACATCCACATGGTATGGTGGCTAAAGAGGGAAAAGTTACACCTTAAGATACATTTTCATTACATGGCCCACCATACCTTCTAGAGTTTGAAAAGCAAATTGCCACTTGCTATGGCATCCTTGATGCCGTGAGTGGTGCATCTGATGAAATAACACCTCCTGACAAAAGTAGTGTTATAAACCAGGTGACCAGGGTATGATTTCCTTGTAAAACTAATTATTGTGATAAAAAGACAATGTTGAAGTCAATTTTACATAATTATGAAATACTACATTCAGCAGGTGGATCTGGGAGTCACAGGTGACTTGTTTTAGAATTAATGACTGAAAGTACTTTATTTTTCCCTGAGAAAAATGATAGATAGATGTTAGGACACAATCTGCAATATCTCACTATTTATTTTAGAATAACAAGTTTTAATAATTTCAATAATCTGACCACATCATACCGTAATTTTATTATTGTATTCTAAATAACAGAACAGCAGAAAACAACAGAAAAGCTGACTTTGTTCAAAGACGCCTGCACTTAGATGTTTGAAAGAGTACTCAACGGTGTTCGTAGAATTTGTTCTTGGCTACAAGCAAATCCGATATAAAGGTTTTTGTGGAGATTGCTACTATCTTCTTCATAGAAAGTTGGATTTAAGAACAAATTTGTTCGTTAGAACAGTTGGTGAATGAGGCCCACTATTTTTTAGATGCTTGTGTTGGTTGGTGTGACTTGTTCACAAGAACACTGAAGCATTGGTAAATGTTTTCTGGGTCAGCTTCTATCATATCTTCCAAGTGAACTTATCATGAAATAATTTAATTTAGGTATAATCTCAAATCACAAGACCTCTTACAGGTAGCTGAGCAGGGGAAAAAAGGCTTTTAAATATGCAGCTCCTGCTGCTTGGAGCTACCTGGAAAAAGGACCTTGAACTGAAGGAGCTGGTTTCACTACATGCTTTTACCGATATCTTAAATTTATGGTCAAATGGTATTTCAGAGTATAGATGCTTTGTTTAACATATTGTTGTAGATCTCTTAGCTTTGAAAGTGTTATGTTCCTTGTTTTATATGTGTGTTTCCAACAAGGCTATATGTATATATTTTAGTATGTAATCAATAATTGTAATTTCTTTTCTTCATTTTGCTGCTGCTGTCTTGGCCAGGTAATGCTTGTAAAATAGATGTTTAACCTCAATGGGTCCATTTCATTTTCTTGGTTAGACAAAGGTTACATCAAATAAAACCTAAAAAAGGAATGTTACATCATGGAGACTATGTTGGCTTGATGACTGCTTTTTTCCTCCCTTGTCAGCAAGGCTTCAGTAGGCAGATGAGTGACAGCTCAACACAAAGTTAATTTTTTAAATGACTTCAAGCTGTTGTCATTTTTGTCAGTCAATAATAATGCAGATAAAAGCACCAACTTGAGCTTTGAACAATTATCAGTATAACAATATAAGCAAACAGGAGTGCTCTGCATTTACACTTCTTGCAAACCATGCTATAGTTTCAGGAGGAACTATTAATAACAAGGAAGCTGTTATTCTACCGACTGAAGAGTAAAAATGTACCACAGTATGACAAATACACACCAACGGCCATATAAAGACATGAATCAGTCATGGTTTACAGCATACACTATGTCAGGGATGACTCCTAACCTTATTCACCACTAGCATGTTTATTCCTGGTGTGCCACTCCTGCTAGCAAACACTTGTTTCCCCAGATTGTTTTCTTTACGGTGTGCTGGAGGTGTGTCTGTAGATAAACAATATATTTATTGTTTCAACCAAGGAAATCCTGCATTCACCACTGACAATGTAAGACAAGTAGTCAGCAAAGCCAACAAATCTGTGTGTGAGTGTCAGAAAATCTTGCAGACATACTTTCAGAGAACTAGGCATACACTAAAATAAAAAGCTCATGCAAGTGATGTAGATTATAACCACTAGAGAGTAGATGAGTGTAAGACTTGTATTGTTCATGGAATATATGTTCATCATGTATTGCTACGGGGAAGTTTTCAAGAAATGAAATCAGTCTCCTTCACACGTTTTCAACACATCATTTCTTTGTTTTTACTTTGTTCAGATTATCCGGCTGGATTCTTGGAATCTTGGTGCCACCCAGTGAACCATCCAGCATTTGTCCAAAGTTTGAGCAGAAACAATGTTATCAAGTAACAAAACATGGTTTTATATATCCCATTCCAACACAGAAAATTTAAAAAGTGTTGTTTTTCATTTATTCGTTATTTATATACTATTTTCTTCTTAAATGAAGTGAGTTGAAATCCATCCCTGTTAAATAGTGAAAGAAAGTGATTGAAGAAGGTTTGCATCAGATTTATGCTTTTAACCTTTTTCCGTGTTTCTAAAAGTGAAAAAAGAAAAGCTGGTTGCTCTTTGTCTTAAAGGTGTTTCATGTTTGCTGAAGGAACCTAACTTGTGTTCTTATGGAGCACAAAGAGGAGGTGGGTATGAGCTGTTTGACAGAACAACGTAATGTTTCATAATCTGGCAGCTGTCAAAGTTCCAGTTGACATAAAGGGCTGCACCACTTTTCACATAAAAGCTGGCTGACATTTCAGTCAGAGGTTTAACATTTCAGCTTGTTGGCTTCCGACTAAAAACAAATTTGAATGTGTACCATTTCCCTTAGTTTGTATTTGTTATCAATGTTCATATATTTCCATTCATTTGTGGAATAAAGGTAAAACGGATTATTTTGAATTGAAGTTTTTGAGTCATAAAGCGGTGTTGTATTTTGGCTGAAATCAAAGCATGTGATGATGGTAAATACAGCTCAGAACAACTGAGAGGGGTCAGTGATGGACAATCAAATCTTTGAGATTTAAATGTATGCATAATTTTGCAGTGACATAAATATATATATAACCTGTGGCCAAATGAAGACGTGAACGTTCACTGTGCATTTGTGCATACACACAATTGCTCAGCCTTGAAACAGCGATGCATCTTTTCCCAAAGGCTGTGAGGAAATTTGTGCTGCATGAGATGAGGCATTAAAGAGGACAATGCTAATAATAATGTCCATTATGTGATAAAAAAATGTAAATCTTAATGTTTATGAAGAGACTGAACGTATTATGTACAATGGTGGATGATCGTTAGTAAAATAGTGCTTACAGATGTTTAAAAAACTGTTTGATATATACATATATTTTTGTTTTATGCAAATTACTTAATGCTTGAATGATGTGTGCTGCCCATTAGCAATCAAATACAACCTATAGAACCAGACAACATCTTGAACAACCTATTGCTTAATTTTAAAAATTGCTTCACCATTTTTAAATCAAAACTCAAAACTCTCCTGTTTAAAACTGCATTTTATCCTTAACTTTTCTTTTTTACATGCAATTTTGTATTTTCGCTTCTTTTTAGCTTATTCTTATTTATGTTATGTCTTTGTATTTTATGCGTTTTTATTGTACCTTTGTAAAGTGTCCTTGGGTGTTTAGAAAGGTGCTGTTAAATAAAAAAATATCTTTATAATAATAATAATAATACATTTTGTTTGCCTGACTTCCAGGTCTGGTTGCTATGTCATCCATCTACATTCCACATTTTCAACAATCCTATATAAGTCTTAGTAAATATAATACCTTATTTCTACTGCTGCTGCAGTCAGCTGGGAGGACAGAAGAGTGTGCACAGCCTTTGTTGCCTCAAGATGACATGCAGTCATGCAAGTAACTCAGTGCTCAGTGGTACTGTGGCATGATCATATGAGCACATTCAAATACCACATACCAGTAGCTGTAGACTTTAAAAGGTAATATCATTATAACTTAAGAGCTATTTGTTGTCACTTAAATGGCCCTTTAGCTCTCAGGAATTTGGTTGATTGGGACTTTGCACACACACCAACACACACAAGCACAGAAGAAAAAAAATGAAAAAAAAACAAAAAAAAAGACAAGAGCAAAAAATAGAGGCACAAAAATAGGACTGAAAGTCACTCAAAGAGACATATTAAAGCACAGTGTTTCAAGAATTTGTTTTAGAACATCCACAAATTCAAGACTTTGAAACACCTGTCAGCTATTCCGAACTTCTGCCTCAGGGAATCAAACTCTCCTTCTCAAAATGAATTTCTGACATTAAAGGCCCAGCATTCAACATTGCACACTGGCAGACAAGTGATGGTAACAAGTAGTGTTGAAAGAACAGAATGTTTATGGTTGCATGTCATCAACCTGAGGAATGTTTATCAGATGAAAATAGTAAATTGTCATGACAAAGTTTTTTTTTCTTCTTTTCTGAAATCTCATGCATTATCTAGAGTGCAAAACCAATGCTTTACCAACAATAGACTTTAACATCCCCACACATAATGCTTATTCTGTTGATATTTTCAGGTGTTATGAATGAGTTAATAACTATGTTTGAAGCGTTGCCTTTCTTTATGATTGAGCTTCTCTGTTCCTGTGCATTCTATGGGGAAGGGAGCATCATGGGGCTGCCGTGACAACCCCATCCATCAGCACAGCATGCCCAAGTCCCCATCAAATGCCTGCACCGCTCCATAAAGTGGAGGAGGAGAGGTGTCACTCCCTAAACAGGATATATGGTCTCTCACTGAGACACAAATTAGACAGTAAATACATTAGAGTGGAAGTAGCCTCTTCCACTGCAACATGTTTGCACTGCTGCTGTGCCAAAAACAACAGTGCAGGAATATTAGATGTGGATGCTTGACAGCCAACAGGACGTACACATTTGCATTAGTTTACCCCCAGAATCTGACTCACATCAGATGGGAGCATTTCCAAAGTGACATTCTTATCACATTCATATCCATCATGAGATGTCCAACACAAATGAACAATTCAATTTAGAAGATCTAATGCACAAATTTACTGTTATGATTGTTACTAAATGACACTATTATTTTATTTTCACTCATCTTAAGAATAATCCTCATTTCCGAACACAAGTGCAGTAAAGTCTGTCATACATTTTTAATTCCCAGCACAGGTGTCTCCGCTGCAACCAGACACATGTATTCTACTGTGCATAGTTTTGCTTTTTGCAACTACCGGTGAGAAACTGTAAAATGCACTCGAGTCAAATTGACCTCCCACCCCAACATAGCACCCACAGACCAAGACATGTACAAAGACACAATCCCTCATTGGTTTCCCATCGGTGAACACAGCCAACAATGTTCTTTGGATGCTGCAACTGGGGACTGAGCCTACTGTAGGTATCTGCAGTGGTGAAATAGGATTTTATTTTTTATTTTTTTTGTATTTATACTTCCTGTACCACACAACCTGTAAGCCTTGCTGTGCATTGATGGAGACCATTAAGTATAAAGTAAGCAACAGTATGAATGAATGAATTATACTTTATTGATCCCCGAGGGGAAATTGCATAAATGGATGTGTCACCTGGACAAACCGAAAAAGAAAAAAAAAAACTGTGAAGCTGAAAATATATATAATTGGACTGGAGCATGCAACAAAGCAGAGCACAGAGAAGTTTGATTTGCTGCATGTGGCATGGCTCAGATTCTTTGAGATGTGTGAGGAAATTACCAGTTTCTGGGCCAGGAAGTGAAATGTTGTTATGGAGCTTGAGGATAAAAACTCAGAGAACTTGTCTTTTTTCTGTGTGATATAACAGTGTATTTCATTGCCACATACAACTAAATGTGGGACTGGAAAGTCTTGTTTTACAAATATATTTGCAGGAATAAAAAGAAAGTCAAACAGAATTGCAGTCACTGTGCAATGTGCGACAAGAGTACAAAGTAAAAATTTGGGAGAAGATTTGCAAAACTCCATGCATATAAATATACTTTTGAAAGTTTTACAAATATATTTGCAGTTGATGTGGAGATTTCCAAAAAAGTGACACAGAACTGAATTAATTATAGTGGAGCAGCCAACTGAGGGCCAAGTTTGAATCTCTGGAGGCAAAAGACTTTGCCCCTTTCATCTCAAACACAATACCACAGCTCCGCCTTTAGGCTGCCTGTGTGCCGAATATGTTTGGAAGCATCTATTTGGGTAAACAAATGTTCTCCGTGATGAGGTTCAACAATCATCACCTAGAAAGACAAACCAGGTATCTTTTTTTTTCTTTTTTTTTTCAAAAAGGTGTCTGTTGTTTGACAACATGTATTATTTCAGTAACAGCTTTTACATTTTCATTGCTTTTGTTTTTTGTTTTTTGAGAATGTGTGATCACAGTCAAGTCTGTGGAATCAAACTAGAAGGGCAGCAAATGCAACATGAATAATATCAAACACAAAAATTGTAGCGGCTCACGACCAAAAGCAGACAGTTTTATTGAGCTGATACAGATAGGAAAATCAGTTCGACTTAATTTGCAAAGAGCGATCCAAAACTATCCGTTTCAACTAAATATTGGCTTTGGCAGAATGTATGATGTGAGGGAAAGGTCAAAAACATGACTCGTGTCTTCTTGTTCGACAAAAGGTTAGTGACTGTGTCAGAATAGTTACAAGCTGTCAGTTTATAATCAAATATCTGTCCCATTTGAAAATGTCACAAGTAGGTTTTTATCAAGCACTGAGACTGAAAATGTGTGCTTGTTTATAAAATCTTTTTTTTTTCTTAACGTCACATTGACTGTACATACTCTTTGTGCTGTGACAGTTAAATAGTAAGTTGTTTTCTGCTGTTTCATTTGTTGTCAAATCTGACAAGAGTATTCAGAATACTCAGAGTATTCAGAGTCTGTCAACATTAAAACAGACAGAAAGAAATGAGCAGAGCCAAGATAAGAAAATCAAAAACACCCAAAGTTCAGTGCATGTCAAACAGCAGGTGAACACACCCAATGTGAGACTCTAAAAAAACAAGATGGGTAAAAGATGCCATTTGGCTTGACATATTACATTTTTATTTTGGAGTTTAAATGTAGAAATCGATTACAAGGAAAAATGATTTGCTACCCATCTGAAAAGAAACTCTCCCAACCTACAACATCATCTGAATACAGATTAAAGTAATAATTTTCCCTGAATACCTACTCCTTTCATTAAGAGCCCCCCCATCAATTTTGCATTACATTCATACAGCATTGTTAGACTCTCAAGAGACACTTTAATACATTTAGTGGACAGCAGGACTGAGCTTTGATTCTCTTTATCTTCCTTTAAAATTTCAAATTGATTAAACCCACAGTTCTGATCTTAAGAATTACATATCTTGCACGCTGAGATAAATCACAGTGGTATTCTTTAATGACTTCAATTGAGAGGCAACAATATGTGAAAATTATTCAACACTGCAACCGCATGCTGTATTTCATGATATTCAGAGGGACTTAAAGAGTAAGATTTCCTGAAGACACGAATGTGATGATCTCTTAAATCCTCTTCAGGAGTTTAGAGATCATCACATTCATAGCATGAAAGGCGTTTACTGCCAAATTATAGCTCTGACAGTTCACCAAGGAGAATAAAAATTTAAAAGGTCAAGTTGTGTGAAAGCCTGATCAAAAAGAGAGCAGATTGTAACTTATTAGAGTGACCTGTCAATCCATCTGAGAAAAGTTTTCAGACATCTTTGTGATATAACAGACACAGGTGTTGGTGATGATATGGGACCAATTTGGCTCTGCAGCTGGTAATTTTCAGAGAAATATGGATATTTCTCTTTAGGTCTGAAAAATTTTATTTCTGAATTTGTAATCTTATTGGATAGATTTTTATTTAAAACTTAAATTATTATGAAATGCTGGAGAATTCAGAGGACATGTTTAACCAAATCAGTTAAGTTGACCTGTGGTTCTGTATGACTGGAGTTCTACTGTCCAGACAAGTCGGATTGCAATATGAAATAACACAAAATAACAGGGAAACCAGAAACAGCATTCAGACATGAGGGACAAATATTTGTAAATAAGAAAATGGCTCCTAAAGATCTGTTACACAAAATACCAATTGAGATGGAGATGCTGCTGACATTTTCCAAGAGAATGTTTACTCTGAAGAGCTAAGACTTTATCTAATCCCACAGGGACAACAAGACCACTCTTTGTTTTATCTCATGGTTTAGAAGATGGATTTGAAGTCTGTTTTTAGACTTCTTTATCAACTACATAAGTACTGACTGTGTTTTTCCTTTTGCGCAACATAGTGGATGTCGGTGTGTAAATGATGGACCTTGTCATTTTTTGCAGTTTTGACAAAGCAGAGAAGGTACCAGGTTTTTGAAATGCATACATGAAACCGCAATTAATTATGCAAATAAACTGAACACTAGTATTTTTTATTCATATACTTCTCCAGATTTAATTAAGAGTCAGATTTTATCTATTGCCTGTATAGTTAATGGACATTTATATTGTTAGTCACGTTTCCTATATTGCAGTCAGCACATTCCCTCAGATGTGGATGATTTATTTGAATAAAATCCCCTTTTTAATTCTTATTAGTAGTTAATTTTTAATTGTAAAGAAGTTTTCTAAAAAGAAAACTATGTTTGCCTAACCATTAACCAAGTAGCAGTGATAGCAAAAACTAAGGGAAACTGCAAATGAAATAGTGAATGAAAAGATCATGAGTTAATTATTTCTTATCGTCTCTCATTATCTTTTCTTGTGATAAATATATATTGTAACTGACTATTGCAAGAAAATGAGTCATGTTTCATCCCAATAACAACATAATCATAATGAGCTCAGAAAAGAAGTGGTCGGCACCCAATTTAATTGGTATGTGTTGCAATTCATTAGAACCTACTGTCTCAAACCTCTTCAATTGATCATACTTTTAAAGACTTATATAATCCAAAAAATGTTTCAATGAAATAATAAAAGGAAAATGGGGGTACTAAAACTTTAACAGTTTATTCTGGTAAAAATGAATAAATAGTTTAAGATTGCACGGTGGTGTGGTGGTTAGCACTGCAGCCTCACAGCAAGAAGGTCGCTGGTTCGAGTCCCAGGCTGAGTTTGAGCCAGAGGGGGTTGCTGGTTTGGGCTT
>JAOXYM010000016.1:5201035-5212237 GCA_028567055.1 Leptatherina wallacei | reverse complement strand
GATTGTCTGTGAAGCGCCCTGAGATGACGTTGTTGTGAATTGGCGCTATACAAATAAAGATGAATTGAATTGAATTGTATTATATATGTGTATTTTAACAATGTATTATGATCCAAAATGGAATTATTACATGTCTTTAATAATTGATACTCAAGTAATCCCTATGCGAAAGAAAATAATAAAGGAATCATATTGAAAGTAATTTCCTTGACTTTTAGAGAATTGGACTAGCTCTAATCATAACTGCCACTTTGATGCGTACAGGTCATTTCACTCTATTGAGAGCCCCCCAAAGCAAAAATGAATATATAACAAAATGAAAGAAAACTATTTGACTCCTGCCCTTGTCTCTCAAGAACTCAAAAGCTATTTGGGTGCAAACACCTTTATACAACTGTCAGAAATTCAAACAAAAAATCAGGAAGCACAACTGATAGAAAATGTTTTTGATAGCAAAAGAAGAAGCAGAGGGACATGTAAACAAATTGACATATAGGACTGAAGTTTAAAGATTTACTTTTGAGAATCCTTTTTCTTTTTTACTTCAATGGGTTTAATTTTTTTTGTAATTTTTGTATTTTGTTGAGACAAATCTGGTTTCATAAAGCATGAGCTCAGGTGGGAAGTATTAGAGTGGTAAATGATTGATGCACAGCTTCAAAGACTGATGCAACGGTTGCTTCCAGTGGCCGCTCATGTACATGCAGTGTTTTTGTCTCTATATTTTAGTCCTGTACGTGTGAGGCCAGCTGATGGGCAAGTTTAAATTAATCATGATGTTTTACATGAAACATAACAGGAGCACTTCTCCAGAACACTTTTCATTCATAACCAACTGCCACATAATTATAGCTTCAGTTTACTTCATCCATTTTCATGCAGAAGAAACCAAAATGCTGTGAAGAAACACAAAATGATGACTCTGACCAAGTCAAACACTTTATAATTGCAATTCACTCAAGTAATGTGATTTATCAATCATATATATATAGCTTTGACTAAATGAGCAGAAATACCATTATTTTGTCTTTGTTGTGATCGTATTTCACAGCTAAGGATGTAGATTTTTTCATGTTCTTTTCTTTCCCTGTGAAATAACTATGACTATGTATGGAACTTGGTTTTGCTCATTGAGCAAAAAGCTCTTTTAAAAACCCATCACATGTAACCTTGCAGTGTTTGATCTGTTATATCAATGTAATGTAAGACATTTTCTGTCATTCATCGATATAGCAACCACACTCCTACTCTTTTAGAGGCATATAAGTCCCAGGTGCATGGTTTGATATATAGAGAGAAGACGCAGTTTAAAGTAACACTGCTATTTGAAAGTGTTTAATTGGAGTCTGGATTTCAAGGCAGCAAACCCAACGGCTGCTTTTATTCTAATTGCCAGCAGCAAACACACTTAATGAAGCGAGTGGTGAAGAGTGTGGGTAAAAGAGTGAGAGTGACCAGGTTTCCAAGGCAACAGCAGTGGTAGCTGAGTAGTGGTTTCATCTTTAGGAAAAAGGCTAAAGGAAAGCAGTGTCTCCCTGCAGTACTCCCTGCAACTATAAAATTAATTTCTATACCGTAATATATTTGTAAAAGTGTTAGTGTTGGAAATGTACGTAGACCTGTAAAGTAAGGCCTCAACAATCCACTAGAGGAAAATTTTTTCTCCAAGATCCCAGACTTGTACAGGCCACTTCTGAAGTACACTGGTGCCCCAGCTTAAAAGAAACTCTGCTGGGACAGAGCTTTGAAATCGTTCTGTCTTAAGGTTTGAACAAAGACACAAGCTAGTTCTTTTTTTATTTTTTATTTTCATGGTTATCTTACTGATATATATTTCTCATGGGCGATGCAACTGTGGGGAATGTGAGTGTTGTAACACTCCCATTTTTGCTGAAACACTGCATTCTCCTTGCCCCGACCCCACTTTTTTTGTGGGATGAAACAAAACTAGAAAACTAATCAAGTGTAGGAGCGCTGCATATGAGACGCACACACACATAAATCAAGCTAGGCTTTTCCATCCTGACTCAGATATATAGAACAAGCATTACTTCTTAAAACTACATCTCAGGGTACAGATATGCTGGCACGAAGCAACAAACACCTCCTTCACTGACTTAGTTACCAGGGTGATGAGTCCCACCCCAACAGGGATGGTGACATCACAACTACTTCAGTGGAAAAGACTAGAGATTTTAAATGCACTGCCTCCAGAAAAGACTGTTATCTTAACTTTACAGGTTCTATAGGTCACATTGGCTTGCATTAATCATAACATTTTCACAAACTTAACGGACTGATGATTGTTATCACAAATTTGAGACACACTACATCTGGTGTTTGTTTATTTAATTTCTTTTTATTCAACTAATTCATTTTATCTATTTATTTGCTTTCAATCACTTGCATTTTTGTATTTATTTTATGATTTATCTATAATGTATCTTTATTAATTGTTATTCATTTACTTCATATTTAATTCCATTTTATTTTATTCCAGGCTTTTTCCTTTTTGTTATTTTTTTTCCTGTATTTATTTTGTTTTTATATACTCATAAATAAATTCTAATCTGTAAACTGTAACCAAATTGACAAAACAAACATACAAAAACAAAAAAGGAAAAAAAATGGACAAGTTAACAAGAGTTGCACTTAATCAAACCAGCATCTTTTAAAAAATCTTTTGACATTAAATAGTCATTGTTTTGTGTCTGTTCGACTTCACTTGGTAAATAGTTTCTTATGTCCACCACAACATGGGGAGATGTATGTGTACCACAATAAAGCTATTAATTGACTTTCCCTTGAAACTGTTTTCACGTTGATGACAATTTCCACCCATTAAATGCTGCCATCACTGTGAAGTGGAGTTAAAGAGGTTGTGCTAATTTCACATGTTCCTCTGACATCAGATTGAATTGCTTAATGTGCATCCATCATCAAACTAATTCAAACTGTTTAGGTGAATAATGCTGATGAGTGGTGAATTATTTGCAAATTGAAAATCTTTCAACTACAACCAATGATTTGTGTTGCCACAGCCTATCAGTAGTGTCAATGGGAATACAAGCTGTAAATGCGAAGTTTTCAAATCTTAGATTACTTGTTTCTCCAACAACTTTTTTTAGTAAATTGTTGTTAAATCTTGACAAAATCAAGTTGAACCAATTGTCAGATTTTTTTTTCTTTTGTGTGCTACCAACTGAAATTGAACAAGATCTCACCGATCTCCAGAGGCTGAAATCATTGTTCTGTAGCGTTTTGTCACAAACACGCCTTAATAATTTTGTGTCACACACAAAAAGAGAGAACAGTGAAGAGTAATTGCTGTACTATAGTTCCATTTAAAGAGAAAAAGGGAGAAAAAAAAAAAGCTCTGGCTTTGATTTCTGAATATGGCCAGTGTGAACTGAAGTGTTTGTTCAGAAGGGTGCAGTTCTGCATTATAGTATGTCATTGATTAGTTATAAACAATGTCCCAGCCCCATACTGTACATTGTCTTCTTGTGTATTTACATTGTCTTCTTTTTGATGCCACTAGAACAAGATTTGGGTCATTACTACATTTGGAGGCTACGTGGCCATCCTCACCACAATGAAAGCAATACCATGGTCGTGGCTTTGATGGTGGCAGTTTTCCTGAAGTGGAATCTACTTGTATAGTCATAATTGTGTCTGTATTCTGGTTTGACATCTTACTTTTGCTTTTCATTTGTGTTTTCAATTGAATAACTTCAGCTCAGAAATTTACGTCTTTAAAGATGTTCTTGGGCTGTGGCCTTAGACTCAGAACAAATACATGCACTTTGCAGTTGTGACCAAACTCGCTGTTTGGGGACTCCTGGTGGTTGTTTCAGAAAATCACATATGCATGACTTTTTTTGCATGTTCATCTTCTTCTGTACGTAGTAGTATGAGAACCTCAGCAAATTATGGAGGGTTCTTATCTTTTGTCCATGCTGAAGTTCTGCAATCAGGGAAACATCCCAACAGCCTCTCCAGAACTGTCTTAACAGCTGTCTATCAAATTCATCAGGGGAATTTGCCCCTTTGCCCCTACACCTACATTTTGCAGGGCGCCTATAAACTTAGCAAACGCCCTGTCTCCATCTTCTACTGTGCTATAATCTGAATTAAGGGATTGCAAAAAATTATGGTGAAGCTTGTGACCCAAGAATGAAATCTGAGGCTGGCGGTAACAAGCTATCTAATATTTTTCTGGATCGATTCAAGTCAGATAATGCTGGGTCTGCCAGAAGACGCTCTACACTTGAACGCCAGGTTTCATACTCTGCTTCATTATTTGGACGTGGCAAGAAGGCTTGAAGATGCTAAGAGGCATAATGTGAGGACTCCTCATTCCTCACTATTTGTTCTACCATGATTTTGTCATTCAGGTGGGTTCATGTTGCTGGAAGCTAAGTTTGAGTATAAACTAGCTAGTGGTGACATTTTTTGTTGTATGTTGCTTATTGGTCAGGTTTTGTGCTACTGAGGAAGCAGAGTGCACATCAATGGGAGAAGAACATGCTGGTACTGATGCTTCAATGGAAGCAGCAGGAGTAATAGTTGACCGTGTGGTAACTGGAGCTGAGCTGACAAACGGTGTGTGATTTCTGTCCAAGACAATCTCCTGCAATGGTCATAGCTGTAGACCTCAACTTAATTAACTCATCTTGAAAACCAGTTGGAATGGTTTCCATGTCAATTTATTTCCTGCAGCTAGGGATGGGTACCAAATTCAGTACTTTTATTGGTACCTACTGAATTCCGTCGGTACTACTGTACTACCGCAAAACAACGCTACTTAGCATTGTTTTGCTACTTTTAGAGAAATAAACATGTGAAAGTCAAACTGATTGTCTGTAAATTGGCGCTATGCAAATAAAGATGAATTGAATTGAAAATTGAATTGAATTGAAAGTACATCATGCAGCCTATATGGTTTAGCATATTAGCTGTAGTTGAAATGCAAGTCAGCTCTCTTCAATACTTTTACCTGCTAGTACTAACAGGTAAAAGTATTGTTGTAAGTGTAAGTACTGTAAAAGGCAAAAATAGTAGTATCTAAAGAAAAAGGTAAACGTTGCAAATGTTTGCCTTTATTGACCAGAGAACAATATGCTCGAGATTATGTTGGAGTGTGATGACTACATATATATAAGCTGTGAAAGTGTAGCCTACAAAAAGTAAATTCACTCACATTTGTCGTTCTTAAGTAAATGCTGTGCTAACCCAGCAGAGCCTCATAAAAAATTTAATAGAAGATTGTGGCTTTCCTGGTAATATTGTTATCAGTGTAAGTAATTTATTACTACAATTAGGCTTAAATTTATAGGACATAATTACCCCCCTCAAACATTCTTTTGTGTACCTTTACACTACTCCATTACTTAATTTGATAAGCTGTTAACTCAATGTTGTAAAATAGCTTTTCAATATATAGTTAGTCTACACCTTATAAATGTATAACATTTCTTACCTTGGTTGACGACATTTCTGCAAAGCTATAAAGCCATGGTCAGGGCTGCAAATACTTGCTTATGTTCATTTGTGCACGTACAAGGGTTTGCATGTCATGCACGAGCTTACAATGGAGGTTGCAGTTATGCTTAAGAGGCATAGATGGTTGTCACTAGTTCAAAAACAAAGCAAATCTATAGGGCTCCTTTAAAGAAAAACTCTTACTAGTGGTGTTTAGTCTTAAATCCAATCGCATGACCATCTTAACCCTTTAACTTTCACACTAAGAAAAAAGCAAGAGAGAAATGTTTCTCTTTTCTTTTGAACAAGAAAAATACAAATAAATGTTTTTAGCAAATAGTTGAGATAAAAGTTAATAATAAAGTAATTACATTGAAATGGTCAAGATTTGAAACAGCAATGGGATAACAAACACTTTCTTTTGATATTACATACCTAAACCAATTGGTAGAGATTGTTCAGGCAGGTTTATTTAATCCATCCTTTACTAAGATTCATGATGATCACTGAAAAATGTGCTCTACCAAATGGTAGAGCAGTACCACAGAGGGTTAACAACATGAACAACTTTATGAAAAAATAAAAAAAACATGATTTGAAACAATTTGAAACTATTGATAGCCTTAAACAAAGAAATTTCCTTATGAAATGGTCTGGAGTGTTGAAACCAACCCCCTCTGCTTCAGGGGAGCATCTGCATGACAGCTTGCCTATAAATGCAAGAGGTGTCAATGTTATCAGTTTCCAGGCCTGGTTAAAATCCTGCATTAGTTATCCTAGATCAGGTTCAGACAGAGGCCTTTATTGAATTATCCACATGGGGTGTTGACCTGTATTCAAATCATGTCTGCTTTTAACAAAAAAACAATCTAGTTTTGGTAAATGGAAGAAAAAGGGGAAGAGAGAGAGCTGTCACTTGGGTGCTAAATCTCTGGCTGGAGTTTTACCATTTGGGCGTTGGGTCAAAAGTTCCTTGCTGTGAGAGGAGTAATTGTTTAATTCCACAATTAATAAAGTGATTCATCTGGAATTGGAGGTTGTTACGGACTCTGATAGTTGAGTGGCCATACATGTGTGAGTGTTTGCAATGTAGTACCAAATGTGAACGCAACAATTGCACTGTAATGAAATTCTGAACTTGTGTCATTGGCATGACAAATCCTAATAATGGATCCATGAGTTTCAATTGATCCATGAGACAGCCTTGAGGTTCATTATCCACCTCAGTCCAAGTTAATCCACGAGCAATGGCAGAATTTGGAACTTTAAAATCTTCACAAGTCACTATTTCCATGTTGGCAATGAAGCAAATCCCAGTGAGTTAAACTCAAACCCAATCAAAGATGAAACTGAATCAGAAAAAAGCACCTGACCTGTGCAATGCAGCAGGAGAATTCTCTAAATCATATTTTCCCAAACATATTGCAATAAATGACTGCAACAATGTAATTTTTCTTTGTCCACATTCCACAATGTTCCAGAAATCACTCATTATTAGTTTGAACATTCTTACCAAGAGCCACCAAATATAAGGTTCTTTGGGATCTGTAAATGACTACAGCACAGTGCCATGAGAAAACTAAAGTCAAGAAAATCCCATGAGTAACACAAAAACAATTCTAACATACAGCATGTATTCTACACACTGACTTTACTTTTATTAACAGCTTAAAAAACTTAATATGGAAGAAAGAGTTTGCTCTCAAGAGCTAAGACAGGTGAAGCTGGCTTCATTATGATGCTAGCAGTTTGCATCTTAGTCATGACTAATATTTCAACTGTTTGACTCACTGAATAATAACAACACAGACTTAATTCAGGAAGCAGAAGTCTGCAGTACAACTAACAGGTGAAAGTTTACTGTTAAACTCAATATATTTCTAGCTCTCTATCTCAATCGTGAGCAAGGAAGAAACCAGAAATCTCTGTTCACTGCTTTTTTCTGTGTACAGTAAAATGTCCATTTCACTCTAAATGGTGGTTTTACTGTTCACATTAAAATCACATTAAAACACTTTTCTTGAACAGACCACTGTAAAAAGTAATAAACACCTTCAAACTCATGAACATACTGTGACAGATTTATAGTTGCCCTCCATACTGACAGGGTTACAATACCTTTTGCAAGTAGATATTTGTGGCACCAAATCCATTTTAACATATACAAAATATAACATAAAACCATAAAATATCAAATAAATCTCCTCCTGGTGCTTTATAAGAAATTCAAAATAATTGACAGGTGTAGAAAGCCAGTACTTTCTTGTGGAAATCAATATTTATAGTATGGTACCAGAAACCTTCACTCCACAGACAGTCATCATCTTGTCACCCATAAACAAAGCTGAAGACAACGGGAGACAGAGCCTTCTAGGCAGCAGCTTCACAGCTGTGGAATACTCCACCTGGCTGCTTGAGAGCTCCACAGACTGTGGAGTCTTTTAATAAACTTTTAAAAACATTTTTATTCTCAAAAGTACACTATAACAGCAATAGTGTACTGCATCTCTTAGATAACTACCTATCTAGGGGCCAGTGAACTGTTCTGCCATTGAAAGTGTTGCATGCATCATGTATTTGTGAAACTGAGGAGTCTCCAAATCCCACATGCACACATTAGTTGATTGGTGCACAAATGTAATCCTATCCATACACCTCAGGTGATGCATGTGCATACGTTTAACAATTTTACGCAGAAGAGCTTTTTTGAACATGATAATGTTCTCATCTGTGAAATTGATGTGAAAAATCTGTGTACAAAATACTAATGTTTGTGCAATTTGTAATGTGTGCATACATCCATCCATTGACTGTACCCACTTGTTCCAATGCAAGATCATGGGGGGGTGGCTTGAATATATCCCTGCAGCTCTAGACAAGAGGCAGGACAGGTAGCCAGTGCAATGTTTGCACATGTGCATTGATATTTTTGTGTGGATTTGATGATGTATTTGTAAGTAACCAAAGTTACACAAAAAAAAACTGTTTTCACATTTGTAAAGCATGTATTTCCCCCTTCTTCTTTTTTTATTACTATTATTGGATCAATTTTTTTTCTCCAGCTCCAGTTTACTCATATATAGCACTTTAAAAACAACACATTTGACCAAAGTGCTTGTGTATATCCACTTAAATATATTCAATGTTTGTTTTGCATTGATTATGTCTGTAAAGCACCTTATGGTGATTTTGTTTTAAACTCACACTATACAGATGAAGCTGAATTGCAGTGAACTGAAAGATCTGATCTGTAGGATTACAGTGCATAAACATGACCAGAAAATAGTATTACTTAAGCCTAACCATCCATGTGAATGGAAACAAATTATAGAAGAAGAAAAAAAGCTCAGGTATCTTGCTATGAGTCTTCTGACTTTCCCTCAACCTCCCCTTTAACTACCTTATGAAGGCCTTCTTAAATGAACACTTTAGAATAATGTCAAGAGTGTTTGCAGCAATTGTGTATCCACACATTGTGCATCCACACAAGTGTTTCAAATAGGTTACCCCATGCCCAGCAGCAAGGGAGAAAAGGGACAAAGTGTAGTCAGTTAAGCGAATGAATCACAATCCAAATTGATTAAAGGAAAGCTTCCTCACCACAGAAACATTATGACCTCGTATAATCCATGATTTTGCCTGTACTAAGAATTGCTAAATTCTGTAGGGCAAGATGCTCAGCAAACAGACAAGATCGAGACAGTTTGGAGAAAAGGCAGTGTCAAGCTATGGACTAACAAGTTTTCCAACCAGCTTCGCAACCACTAATCATTACATTCAATCTGATTGATCTCTCATCTCTTTCAGAAGTCTGCCACAGTAACAGTGAAGCTACACTACAGGCATTTTACTCTGCTTCTTGTCAAAGCTTTATTGGATTTGATAAGAACGGAGTCAATAAGAGTGTTTTCTCCAAGAGCTAGAAACAACACAAACATTACATATGAATATCTTTGTAAAGAAAGATGTAATCATTGTTGGATGATCAAATTTAATTGATTCATTGTAAGTTTCATTGTGTTTTATGCCCACAGTTTTTAACATTAATACAAGTTTAAATTATATTTCAGTCGATGTCAGCCAAGTACACCGTTAAGTGAATATGATCTGTAAAGCTGAATTATAAGTCAGGCTACTCATGAGATATGTATGGGATTATTGACTCAATTTAACATCTTCAATTTATCATCTTCCTGGCTTCATCTTTACAGGGTTGTCAATTACAACATGATCTCAGATCTCTCATCCTGTTTCTAGGTGACTCCACTGAATAGCAAAACACTTTCAGGAGTCAAAAACCAGATAATGGCCATAAAACTGAGACAGTGCATCGTTCAAGTCAGATAGTCTTCTGCAGAACATAGATGCATTAATAATTGATAGACAGAAACTCAACATACAAGGCAAAGCTGAGAAGCCCCACACTGGAGAAGTTCCCAGCAGTAAATGGGTCCTGAAGGGTGCCAGTTATGACATATTTCTACACAGTTGTGAAACAAACAAGTCTAATAGACAAATACAAAAAAATTCAGTGAAAACTGGTAGTGTAATTGTATCTAATGTAAAACCTGAATTGGGATTGCTGAGGTTACAACATACTTGTGAGCAACTGAAAATATTCTTCAGTCAAAATGGACAGAAACTGTTTTTTTTAACAAGTAGTCTGCAGTTGTTATTTCAACAATGGATTTGTTGGGAGTAGAGAACCTCCCCTCCATCACCCACTGTGTTTTAGCTCAAACATGCAACATCAAACACTTCATATTCTATCATAGCAGTCCCTGTCCACTGGTAACGTTAGACACTATCAATAATATTGGCTTTTCTCTCACTCCATGGGATGCAAGGAAAGCTAAAATTAGCAGTGAGTTAAAGCTTGGCATCACAGCTGATAAACTCAGCAAAGTTACTCATGCAAGTTGTTTTTGCAAGGAGAGAAATGGAAGTGAACTTGGCAGTGGACTGTTGGGCCTTGTCAAACTCTTACAGCACTTTCACCTCTTGGATGCTTGGAGATGCTAATTAGATAAGTTCAGCTAAAGTTGTAGGCTAAATTGGAGTTGTGTTGACTTTTCTTCCACAGATTTTTTGTGAGTAATGCAAACAATTACAGTATGTATTCACAGTATTTTTTGTCCATATATGCAGGGAATTTTACTATTGAGTTGCTGTTTCATCTTATTACTTTTGGCCATAATCAGATTTGTCCACAGCTACAATAAAACTGATTTACTTTATAGTAGTTCTAAAACCCTCTGAGTCCCTCTTCAGCTATTTTCTATTAAAACCCAGCAAATGATAGCTCTACAATCAAGTAAGAAAATCATCTGACTCAACTCATCTGCAATATGACAGGACCCATCTTTCACACAAAGATCTCACGAGTCCAGGATGGTTTGCTTGGATACTTTAAATCCTGCATCTCTCTAAGAAAAAACACACACATTTCCAGTGGGTGAAGGGATGTTACAAGTCCCTCTGCCTCAGCCTGCACTATGCGCTATTGATAAGGCCAGTAGGAGCAAGAGTCCATGTACAATACCCATATTCAAGAGCAATGCATTCTCGGGAGACCTGGATGCACAAAGGCCTGTGCTGCTATATGTGTAAATGACCATTCAAGTGTTTAAAGCATTTAAGAGAATGTGTTTGTGTGTGTGTGTGTGTGTGTGTGTGTGTGTGTGTGTGTGTGTGTGTGTGTGTGTGTGTGTGTGTGTG
>JAOXYM010000016.1:5187719-5200829 GCA_028567055.1 Leptatherina wallacei | reverse complement strand
GCCATCACCCTCCGGAACAAGGCCCTATCTTCGTCTTCAATTAAATTTTTTGTATCATCATTATTATTATTATTATTTAAAAAAAAAACAAATAAAAAAAACTCTGCTACAACAATAATTTCCCTCTAAGAGGGGTTTAAACATCAATCACAAAACCTGAGTGTCCACACAATTTTAAATAATGTGTTTTTTAGTCATGCATGTAGGTGGATAATGGTGGTTGTTTGGTCCATCACTTTAGTTCAGACCAATGTAATCACAAAATTAACAGAAAAAAACATAATCTGAAGGGAAGAATATATTTCTCCACTGCCTGTGTATATGTGAGCTATGCTTTGTGCATTAATACACCATCAGTATCATCACAGATGTTCCATGATTTTAGATCATGTGATTATCACAAGTCCAAAGGTTCATCTCCTATTTAAGAAAAAACCTTCCAATCAGTATTTCCCTTTTTGATTTGTCCTGCTACATTGATTTATTGCTGCTATATTGATTTTGGAAACATAAAACTTGATAATTCAAGGAAGTGAGATGAATGGTGTGGAACATGTTAGTGATAATTCAGATAAATTAACAAACCATGCTCTTCTTTCTTTATAAAATAAGGTACAGTCTTCACCTTTGCATATTTGGTCATTTCACAGAAGGATGTTTGTAGCATTCTTACTCCTCTTGAGACCTAAAATGAGTCTTGTTTTGAAATTCCATGTGTGCAAAGTAAAAGGAGTAAGACATAAAAGGCATAATAGCATGTATACACTGAGATTGAAAATGCAGCATTCAAGAGCTGGTATTGGATGGATATTAAACTGTTTAATCACTCATTTTACATTACTGTAGTTCACACATGATTACATAATGTGGAATCTGTGCAACAAGGATTAGGTCAATTAAACTCACAGCATATGCACTAACAATCAAATGTTACAGGAATGCATCAAGCGTATAAACATCCAGATATTCAATGAGTCGTCTCTAAATGCTTTCAACCAAAAAACAAAAATCTGACTTTAAGTAGGGGCGCATAAACATCTGAAAATTAACACCACAAGACAGCAGCTTTGTAAGGAAGCCTGTGTACTGCATAGTTCATCAGTTCTTTAAATAACTGTTGTTTGTTGGGCAGGATTGTGTACTTCTGGCACTTGGTTTTCCTGGATGAAGTGGTGAGCATAGGTCCTGGGATTCTCCTATTTCAAGCCCTGAACGGTTCTTTCTTAACATTCTGGGGCTTCCTGACTTAGAAATGCGGCGCTGGTGTCTGCATGACAAGAATACTAGTTTGTCTTAATTAGCACAAGAGCAAGACACATTTTACAAAATGTAGCTCCAAGGCTGCAAAAGCTCTTTAAAAGAATGTAACAACCAAACAGTCAAAAGTAATGAATAATAATAGAAAATGAAAGAAAAATCACAGACAGCTTTTCTTTTTTCCCTGAAGTGATTTTATTACAAAGTTCATGAGGACTTACAGTATTACAAGAGAATTTGTCAACATGCGGAAACAGAATGAAGCAGAACACAGGATTTTAACAAACTGGTAAGATAAGACAATCCACTGTTCACAACAAACAAAAAACTGATTAAGTCCTCAGGAGGTGAGAGCCGGTGAATGACTACAGTGCAGGCATAGAACGGCCACATTCACACTGACTCAGCAAAGGTCAATCCAACCAAGGCAAGATGTGCACATCTCAAGAAAACATGTTACAATTTTTATATGCCATCGGCTTTTCTCAGAACTTTTAGAAAGCTTCACTTGTATGTACATAAAACTGTACAAAAACATGGCATCACAAGCATTTTATCCTATATAAATATACCAACGATTAGGATAACAACTAGATTCTCTCTTACAAAGACATATTTTCAAGGCAATTGTCTTTGTTCTAGATGAACTGTGAAAAAATTGAAATGTTCAGTCAATTTCAGTTCATTTGGGAGTGGGCCTTTTGAATATGAACCAGCACTGACATTTCAGAAAGTAAAATAAAAACGAGTAAACAGTTTCTACCAATCATCTTTGGAATTCATGCTAAAATCACTGCCTGCTCAACAGCAGACAGGGGGTTGTGAAGATCTATGTACACTACACCACCAACAGACTTCTCTATTTTTTCACACAACCAGTTTGCTGAGAGTCTTTGATCAGTGAGAAAAAAAACGAATCCCTTGCCAAATTTCATTACGGTTACTTGTCCATCTGTCCACAGAAATGATCACCATACAATACACACTACAGAGGCAAAAGATACTCAAGTGAATTCAACATTAAATCAATGTTAAGTACAAATTAAACATTATTCATCACACTTCAGAGTGTATTTAGGTGCTTTGTGACGTCCTCTTACTTTGATCAAGAAGAAGAGCTCTGTGTTTGGAAGCAAAGTAAACACAGTTCATTCAGCATGAGTTCAAAAGAAAGGGCAAACCTGGTGATATATTCTTCCAGAAGTGAGCAGCAGGAGGTCATTATTGGCCGGAGCAGAAGAGTTCAAGAGACGGGGGGTGGGATAGGCCCAGGCTTGTTTTTGTTTTGCAGACTATTAAGTTCAACCTCCTGTCATTCTATTTGTATCTAAAAACAACAGGTACGACTTATCTGCTAAGAATCACCCTGCTTATTTCATTTATTTGCGATCAGACACAAATCAAAGGACGCATTACGGATTTACTTAAGTAGCACGTAGGCTGAAATTGGGTTAAGATGTAACCCCCAGAGTTGAAAAGTGGAAGCAAAGCAGTTGTGAATCTGAATCAAGTCAAAGCGTTCAAATAGATAAAGTTGTGATTGAGGCTATGTGACACTAGTTTTATCACTCATTGCTATCCTTCTCACTTTGCCATTAATTCCAGGTCAGTGATCTTACCCGCTGCTCTCGGTTGGTGAAGCCAAAGCTCTGAGATGGGCGCTGTGTGGGGGTTGGGTAGGTGGATGTGTGGTGGTTGGGAGTTAATCACAGTGTATCATGGCTTGTTGTCTGAATTTTATTTCAGTCGCTAAATGGCTTTGAAAATAGCATAATGTGCTTTTGTCCCCCTAAAGGCAGGATATTCACCAAGCTTATTTAGTCATGGCCATGTCCAGTAATTTCCATATGTTTTCAGTTTAATTATTCTAAACGTAGCTTTAAATGGCAGCATGATGTGGTAAGTGCTGATAAAAATACCCCTTTTAACTGATTGTAGCTCAGTGGGTGGATTTGCATTATCTGGTGGGTGCCCTGTCCTGAGGCTATGCTCACACATGCCCCAGCTCAGGACTCATTACTCACCTTAATTAGGAAATGTCCATTCTACGCTCTTTCACCCTCACTCAGAGACACAATCTCACTATGGAAATACTCTGCAGAGGTGAAAGGTATCTACAAATCTAATCAAATCGATGTTTAAATCAAAGACACCTACTAGCGCTACAATGCTGTAACGCAGGCTAGTGGAGTCATCATTAACATCCAATTACTGACTAATACATAGTGTCCTTCATACATATCCTTCAGATTTACTTGGGAAAATCTTTGTAAAGATAAATGAATCCCCAGGGCATGCCCTATTTTTATTCTCTGTTCAATAGCCAGAGGAGGAACGATGCTTAATAACTTATTAAGCATGTTGTCCTCAATACAAAGAAAATTTTACTTAATTAACAAGAGCTGCTGAAAACCAAGCCTGAGTCTCACTGTCAAACTCTCTTTTCAGGCAGACTTGCATTTGCATGCATCAGTTACTGACACAAAATCAAATTTTCATTCAAAATATTCTTGTAATCTATCTTTATAGGTCCATATTGTCAATTCACTCATTGCTGTGTCTTGTGTATTGAATCCACTACCAAATACTCAAAAAAAATATCAATCTGAATGTAGAGCACCCATCTACTTTGATATCAGCATGATATTAAGTTTCATAAGCACTCGGTCTCTCCAGTGGCCCTCAACACTCAAGTGCCCTTTCATTTAAACAGTTCCTCAGGCATTCATTAGATCTACATCAGTTTTTATGGGTTGTGAGAGGAATAGACTACAAGCTGTGGAGGGACGGATTGCGAGTTTAAGGAGCCCATCTGATTGTCACAACGGAGAGGAACCTTCTACGCTGATACATTTGTATAATCTCATACAAAGTGAGAAGCCAATCAGAATGTGTCTGGCGAGTACTCTGCTTCTGGTCATCGTGACCCTGAGGTTCTGTGGCCAAGTCAACCGTTTTCATGATGAACGACAGGTCACAGTGCTGCGAGTCAGTGGAACATAATGTCAGTTTAAATGCTGCCACACAGCTCTCTCCGCCAGTGGCAGAGCTCTACAGGGAGCGGAGGTAAAGGCCATTCTACTATGATTAGGGGTCAAAGGTGTGTGTGTTTGTGTGTGTGTGATAGTATGGAGCAGATAAGTGCCTTCCACAATATCGAGCTCCACTCCGGGAGACGGTCTCAATCAAGTTTAAACAGCAGCAGTAAAGAAAAGCTTCCATATGCTAAAATTCAGAGGCATTTTTTTCAGCTAATGCCAGACAAAAATATATGTAGAACACACCATTCAAATGTATTTACAGCTCTGTACATTAAGAGTGACCATTTCGATTGATTCCTGGTCAAAAGTGTTATGCCTTCTGATATGGCCGGACTGACTGTCTATTAAGTTATATCTAGTAATGGCACAAGAGCACTGATCACAACTTCCAAATTCAAGAAATCACTTCACAGAATGGGACTTGCCTAACTACAACAAGAATTAGTTACTACTAAAGTAGCTGTTTCCATTTGCATTTCCTTTTTATCTTTCTGAATTGGATCCATTGAGAATTTGAATAAATAAATGAGTGAGTGCATCAACTAACTTTGTGGGATCATTCATAAATATGCTAATGAATTAATAATTTAGGTCAGAAATGATGAAAACAAGTGTTCATGCCAGTGATTGAATGAGTCATAGCCTATTGTTACCTATGAAACGGCTGTTGGCTTTAGCGCATGGACAGCCTGTTCTTCCCACTGAAGTGCTTGTATCTTTTCATCATTTGTGGACCGATCAGATGATTTTGTTCCTCACAGGTAAATTTCTCGTTTCGGAGTGTGGGCAGAAGGGGATGTGGGGGGGAACTCGGAGGCTACGCTCAGGGGCATCTCCTCTAAGGGGCAGTCCTGATTGGCGTCGTGACCACTGTTGGAATAGGCACTGCGGGAGGGTGGAAGGCGCGACCGGTGCTCCTCGCCACCCAGCCTGGCGCTCCCATTTGCCAGGCGTCCCAGGCTCCCTCTCTCCTGGTAAGGCACGAAGGTGGAGAGTTTCGGGGGGTTCCTGGTCTTACGTACGGGGGAGGGATGCCCAGGCATCCAGCAGGCGTCTGAGTGGCCCAATTCGCTGCACTCGGTTGTACAGTTTCCGGTCATTGCCACGTCAGGGAGGGAACGGATATCTGTGGGCAGGTGAGAGGAAACAGCATCATCAAAGAGAGGCTCAAAGTCATAAACACTTGAACAGTATTCATCAGAAGAAAATAAAGTTATATAAATGGCATTTCTAAGCAGAAATGGTGTCATCTGAAACAACCCATGAAACCCTCTCCCCTCCTTGAGGTCTTTGCAGCTGTTGCTAAGCAGTCAGCAGCAGTTGCTATGTAGCTGTCGCTATGCACTGTGTAATGAGTGCTAGTGTGTGTCTAGTCCACAAGCTGGTGTGGTAGATGCAAGAGACAGCCTGCTGTGCCTATGTCACTTAGAAGTATCTGACAGGAGATTGTCTGACATATTTGTAATAAATCATCTTATTGTTAAAATATTCCAGAGCAATATATTTTAGTGCACGTAATTTACATGCTGTAGATGATTCACTAAATGTGTATAAAAAACAAAAGACTTGGAGAAAACACAACAGCCACACACACCAGAGACATGCAGGGTTTGGATACAAAAGGAGTAGTTGGAACCCCTGGGGGAGAAAACCCATTGCTGAATGAGTTATTGATTGACAGTGCTGAAATGAGTTCCATGCCCTTGATTATTATCCATTTTTTATTCAAGTGTTCCTAATTAAATAAATGGGTCTATGACCCAGTGACCTCATTTTAATGAACAAGCTGAGAAAGCTCCAAAATAACTTTGCTTAAGCTATCACTGAAGAATATCACGCTTCTAAAAAGCATTAGAGAACCACTGTGTTTGTTCACCAGAAATGTGCAGCTGGTAGCCAGCAGACTTGCTAAGCAGCACACCTGTTGACAAGCTAAACATACAGCCCAGATTAAATGGAAATACCACTCAATTTATCTTTGTTATCCCTTCAGATTCATGCAGGGACAGTCAGATCAATGTCTGAGAGAAGAGCACACAACTAAGATCTGCTTCTCTGTGATGTCACCGTCATGTAAAGTTCTGATTGCTGTGATGAATGCATTACTGTAATGCCACAAGGCTGTCCACACCATTAGAGAACATGTCCATCACAGATGCTCTGTCTTGTTCTGTGGCGGCAGGGTGTAGTGTGAATGAGAGTAAAAAGTATTCAGAAAGAGGGCTGAGAGCTAAGTGCTGCACTCACACAACAAACGGAAAGATGTTGCTGCATGTGAATGATGCAACCACAAGAGATGACGTATCGGAGGCAGTTGTAAGAGTTCACAGTTAATAGAGAGAATGCCAGCTTGACAGTAAGCCTATGAGACATGCCATCAGTATTGTGCTCATGACCAGTGGCAAGATAATTAGCCCACAAAATGTCAGACCTTTGAGGGTGGAAAAACTGCATTTGGTTCACGAAGGCTTCAGTCAATCAAAAGACAAAGTGAGAAGGCGGATGTGTTAAGACTTTCAGCTGCTTTACTGTTAAAAAAGACAGAATTGAGTTTCTTTTTTTTAATTTCATTGTCCTCCCTGGTAACATTTTTTTTCTTCTCATGGGTAATCCAAATACAATTGTCCTATTGTTTATTGCAGAAATAAAAATTGGACGAAGAATGCATAGCTTGAGCTATTGTTGCAGTTAATCTCATTGTTCCTGTAATCCTAAATAGCTAGATGTTTAGGCCATTTAATGCATTTATTTTACAACTGAACAATGTTCTGTCTTATTCCTGCTTAATTATATCATTATGTTTACGTAAATCATTCCTTCTATTACTAGGTCACTGTCATTCAGCAAAGATTCTTTTCAAATGAACAGACAATACTTTTATGACTAATTTAGAAGAAGTAAACACAAAATAGAGCTACATAAAATAACGGACAACCAAGGCAAGATATACATGTGTGTCTCTGTGTGTGCACGTGTACTGTCTCATGGATGACAAGCAGAGTTTCATTTTCTCAGCACTGCAAAGAGAGTCGTCTGTGTGCATCACAGCAGCAGAATGGACTCTTGCTGCAATAGACGCTCACGGAGAGTCGGAGAGGGGTTTGAGGAGTGTGCTTCTAAGCACGAGCACAGCCATGTAGGCATCTACCCCAAAAGGATTTCACACTTGATTAAAACCTCTCCACAGCTTTCAGGAGGTTTACGCCTCACCAAGAGGCCTCCTATTATAATCGGCACAGCTTCACATCTACAGTACAAATCAGAGTACGGGAAACAAAAAAAGTACATTTAATGGAGGCTTCCTGAAACATGTCACATGCCACATTTGAGCATGTTTCTGTCTTTATGAATTAGAAATTGCCATTTAATGTGCGCATGTGATCCGGTATGCATGAATAGAAGGATGCCTTACTCGTACTTAGCTGCTGAAAAGCACAAATTTCTCTTTTAGATCCTACAAAAAGAAAAGATTAAAAAAGAATTTAAGGTTAACTGATTGCCATATCTTGACTAACTTTCAGGCTGGTAATTGACTTCAGGTTGACTGGGTTTAAAAAAAAAAGATAACTTGGACTTATCTAAAGGAATGTCAAGTAAAAGAAAACATGTTTTGAAAAATGTCACCATGCACCAGTGACAAGAATCCAAATTGCTCATGCTGAACCTTGTTCGTCATCATCAGGGGCCATAAAATCAGCGGTGACAGCTAAATACACGTTTAACATGCCAAATCCATGTCATTTTTCTCCATCGGTGCCAAAGCACATATCCCACGTCATCTAGAGGGAACATACATGCTCTCCTGCCAGCAATTTTAGTAGGTCATTACCTTGTTTATTTGTTTTTCAACCACATTTCATTTGATGTTATTTAAATGTTGCTTAAAGAAAGAGCCTGATGTTAACAGACCATTGCACAAATGAAAAAAATCTATCTTTAACTGCAACCTGCCGTGTTGCTACATCTGTTTATTATCATCCTTTCATCCAGTTATTTCTATTCACAGGTCAGCTCACAGCAGTTTATCCAACATGTATTAATGCATTGGTTATTGTGTTGTTCTCAGCATGTCATGATAGGATGCATCTTTTTGTGAAAGCACAAGTTTTTACATTTGCTTGGGCTGACCTTTCTGTCACGCTCAAATCCATTTCCACAAAAAGATCAATACTGATAATTATACTTTTGTGTCTGCCTTTTGCTGTGGCCATTAGCCATCTGTAGCTGTAGTGCAGACCACTTACGTTGTGGCAAACTCCTGTCTACTCTGCAAATGAAAACATACTCCCACACCAAGCTGAAATGATTGCTGTTTGAATATGGATGTGATAAAGCAAATGAGTCAAACTTGGGCTTAAAGACCAGCCAACAGCACTGTGGGGAAATTGGTATTTTCACATACACTCTACCCTTTATACCTGCTGTACCTATATCTGAAATAAATCTGCTCATTCTCTGGAACAAACCCTTTAGAGTTTATAGTCCTTTATGTCATGGATGGATGGCTAAGGTAGCCAATGGAAAACCGATGGACTAACCACAGGACTATTACGCCAGTGGCTGAAATAGGCTGACTGGACTTTGAGAGCTTGTCATTTGGTTTTGAAGAGCAGTGACTCAATGACATTTCCTCCTCTCTACCCAGCACAATTCTTACCCTCTACACTCAAAAAATAGACTGCACCTGCCCCTTTTGTCCTGTTATTAGGGACAGTCCCATCTGTTTGCTTAAAGCAAAAGTATTTAAAAGATAACCATAAATTTCTACCTTCTCCCACCTTCAGCACTACAGCAGCAACTCACAGTGCACCTTAGGAAAAAGCTTCTGAATGCACCTTAACTGCAGTAGCAAAACATGCACTCCACAGTGCAGTTACAGAGTGGGGGTACACGCAGAGCTTAACCCGCTGGCTGACAGATACATGTGAGGGGTGGGTTTGCATGCTGCTTGCATCAGGGTGCCAGTGGGAGGTGTTGAGTGTCTGAGGCAGGCTTCCTCATCGTCTGATCCCCTGCCCACGGGCATGGGGGAAGCTGCCTCTTCCTGAGATTTCACACTGCTCCTCTCTGTTTGATTGCAAATGCTGCCTCTCCCCACCGGCTGCTTTCCAGCGTGCGCGCCGCACCACTATGATCGATGGCTAACAAATATGAGAGAGCCACAGCTCATGGAGGGATAACGGGGGAAACGGTCATTAATGTTTGGGAGAGGGAGATAGGTGTAAATTGTGTATTTGTGTCCCCTGTGAACAGTTTATGTCGTCAATGACTAGGGAAGTTCCAGGGAACATCAGACAAAAGAAGAAATCTCTGAGCAGACAAGTCGTGTCTGTGGTGGGTATCAATATAATAACTGGGTGTGAATGCATTCTGTGGATGTCATCCTCTGTGAAGAAAAACAACAAGGGTTTTGTATTTATTTAGCTGTGACATGTCAAGTCTTTTTATTCAAGTAAGCAGCATGCAGAAGCAACCAAAAATGTTATTTTTTTCTTTTTGCCCCCTGCGGAAGGGTACTTTTTTTTTAAAAAGAAAGAAACTTGCTACGTGTGCACAAACATAGTGTTGACATGCACATTTTCCTTGTTCATTGTAACAGAAAACAAAAGAACGTTGGGGGGCGGGGGGTGTTGGTAGCTGTAGAAATGCACTTAAATATCTCATCATCAGAACATGTAGGCGACTTTGTCACCTTATCTAGACAGAAAATGATGTGTGTGATAAAAAGCAATCAGCCATTGCTTTCTTTTGGAAAGTCTTCCAAAAGCATAGCTTTTTTAAGTCTTTTAGCGAAAAGAAAATACAAGCAGAGTGGATCACTTTATAATCCATAAAGGGAATTCTGTCTTCTTGAAGTGCAAAAGGTTAAATGTTTTGGTGGACACAGGTTAATCAATTCTCAGTCAAGCTGTCCACAGGAGGTGATGGCAGGAAAAGAATTGGTTCGAAGCACAAGTGTCAAAGTCTCCATCAGAGGCTCAGTGAGATCTAAATTCTTGGCTTCCTGAGCAGGCGAGCCGCTTGCTGACAAAGGTTGATGAGTGGACATGTCGGCCAGAGGCACATCAGGAAAAGATGCTGTAGCTGCTTCAGTGGGTGCTGGTGCACCTCCTGTCAGATCTCTCGCCATCCACCATTTTGTATTAGAGTTCTTTTATTTGAAGACTGCCTTTTGTATCACTGCATTTGACAAAGCCTTAGCACCTGCTGACAGATCACGCTATGCACCAGCTCCTCCAATTGAGAAGCTGATATGCGGTGTGATATGTCAACCAACACTAAGGCTTTGTCAAACTGTAACACATATATAAGGCTTCTTCAGATAAAAGCGATTCAAAAACATCGGGAAAGGACTGAGAGTAAAGTGTGCTAAATGATGATATAGTTCCTTTTCGAGTAATGCAATTGTTTCTCAACTGGTGCGAAGAGATGTTTGTGAAATGCATGAGTGGAGAGCAGCTTCATGCCTCTGAGCACTGTTATATGTTTGACTTGTAGGCCAATTACTGACTGGAAATTGCATTTTGAACCACAACAGCACAATATTGATTCAATGCACATGCCAATGGGGGGGGGGGTATTTATGATGAACATTAAGGTTTCAGTATTATAATTTTCATTGTTTAACTCTAGTTCAAACAATACCAGTTTATATTTTTGTGGTAAAGAAAATGGACAATACAATATATGCTTTAATATAGATGTACTTTAAAAGTTAACCTTGTGAAGAAATTCTGCCTTCATCACTTTATGCAAAACTTTCATTAGAAAACCTAAACAGCCTTGTTCTTTATGGGAGAACTACAGAGACAGAGTTAGATATGAATTTTGAGCATGAATAGCATTAGTTAGTCATCAATGCTTCACTCTAAATGGAGAAATTTGCATTTGCTCTTCGGGCTAGTGCAGGTATTTTATTAATGCTGTTCATTTAAATATTTACTGTGGGCACACTTGATGAAGGTTTAATACTAAACAGAGGGATCTTGATTAGGATTAAAATGTAGTATTAGAAAGAACATCTACTGCTTCATATATGTTCTAAATGTAACTAAAAAGGAAGTTGATCAATTTATAGACAACACACACTTTTTATTCTTCTCATCACTTGGCATTGTCATGTAAAATCACAGGTGAGAGATCTAAGAAGGAGAAAATTATAGGAAAGGCAACATGATGACTATTCTTTTTTTTTTCTTTTTGGCAAATGGTTTTCACTATCTTGTAATATATTTACACTTGACTGTATAATCACATTTAAGCCCATTGTACTTCTTCCTGTCTGTGTTTCTCGCACTCCTGAAATAGGAAACCTTGTATTTCCCATTCAATTTTCTCTGTAATTTAATTAGAAAAGCTCAAGGAAATGTAGAGTGAATCCCTGTAGTATGGGATTGTAACTGGACACTATATAGCTTATTTTTCCAATACCAAGTTCATAATTATTTTTGGCACAGGTTAACCCTTTTATGCCTGAGTTTTTTACAATTATATTAAAGCAAATAAAAATATATGAAAAGAAAAAAATAGGAAAAACATAAAAAAAGAAAAAAGACTGGCATAAAATAAACTAAAATTAATATTAAATAGATAAATAACAATAAATTGAGAATTATACAATATAGAAATTAATACATAAATAAAATTAATAAAAATAAATAAATTGATTAAGTCAATAAAATATAGAGTAAATAAAATGCAAAAATCCTGGAAGCGGTTTGTAGCAAATTTGCGACACGGGGCGTCAAGGGGTTAAGGAAAAAAACAGCATCATATTTTATCTTGAAATAAAGTACTGGATTAACTCTGCTTTTATACATTTAGTGTGGATGTTTGTGGGTGATTTTTTGATGCAAATCTGTTCATGTACAACATGCAAGACAGTGCTGGTAGTGAAGGCAGAGCTGCGATTGGATGTGAAATACAAGTTAAGGTACCTGAACTCTAAATAAAGTTTTAAGACTGATTTGATGGGAATTTTGCCATGATAATTAAAGCAGTTTTTTATCACCCAATCCATTCTTTGATTATATCGTAACACTTGAAGAGACACTTGCCTTTTCATTTCTAGGGCCCAAATGTTCCTCTTGTCTGAACGTCTTTTTCTTCGTCCTTGCTTTTCAAGCTTTCTGCCTGCTTTAGGCTCTTTCTGCAGCCCTTTAACAGTCACACTTCTCAATGCCTTCCCATTCTAGGTAGATGCTGTTTCATTTAGCAAAAGCTGAAAGAAAACCTGAGAAATCAGTCTCCAGTCTGTAAATGTTTGTTGTATTCAAGCAGTTTATTTCCTTGAAGTGAATTTTCCTTGAGGCATTTGCAGTTTCGTGCTTTTGTCATGTTACGTACCAGTATGTTGAAAGGAATGTAATGGTTTTACCACACTAAGGAATGACATTGGTAGTTTGATTTTCAAAATTTGAAAAAAATAAACGCCTTCCTTATACATGATCTCCATCTTGTCTTATCAAAGAGTAAATGATTTTCCTCCCAGGATTTTACCCAAGAGTATATTCCAATGCATGCCTTTCATGCTCACTATCTTTCACTGACTGATCTTATTGACATGTTAAATGGAAGTCTTCCATGATCCATTTGTTGTTCTTCCTCCCCTTTCGATCGAGACGTTATCTCGTTGCTAATTCTGCCTTTGATCTCCACAGCCTGCTATGTGCAACATTGGGAGTGCTAACATTAGCTTCTAATTACCCTAAACCTTCTCAGGATTCTGAACACAACATAGGCAAGGCAAGGCAAGGCAAGTTTATTTGTATAGCACATTTCATGTACAGGACAATTCAAGGTGCTTTACATA
>JAOXYM010000016.1:5175740-5187619 GCA_028567055.1 Leptatherina wallacei | reverse complement strand
AATTCAAGGTGCTTTACATACAAACATTAGAAACATTACAGCGGGGTGCAGAAAGCATTGAGAAGAATTAAAAAACATAGGAGTGGTACATGTAGTTTCGAAGAGTTGGTCTGCTATGAAGCACCATATTTTCCGACTCTTCTGGGCTACACAATCTCGCCTGTGGCCATGGTGTTTCTATGACAGCTTTTATCATTTGGTCATATATCACATCCTTCAAGCAGAAACCAAGTGGTCAGGCTCAGATTTATATCACACTACTGTGCGGTCTGGATGTATTACAGCTGGAATGCACACATCAGCACAACTGATACAAAGAGATAACTGTGGTTAAATTAATACAAAGTGCAGATTTAGATAATACTGTCACAGGAGGTAGATCATTTCCATGTCCAATATGGACAAATATCAACATAATCTTAGAAAATCCGATCTTCAGCCTCATGTAAGCAGCCCATGCAGCGGCTAAATAACCACCCCAGAGAGGCAAAGCTTTATTTGACCATTTACTGCAGATAGAGAGTTGCTGCATGACTGAAAATTCTCTGGGAAAGTCAGCACACTAACATGGCCGGATGGAAAGCTCCGTTCCCACAATGCTCTGAACAATACAGCTATGTGGTTGGAGCAGGACAATTCAAATTTACAACATGATGGAATATGAAAATTGCCTTTTTTGTAGCAGAGAGGCAAAAGGAAAAGAAGAGCAGCAATCTCTCTATGCTGATGCACCCACTATGCTCTCTGCCAGGCAATAGCTTTTCTGTCAAGGCTTTGATTAGGGGAAGGGGAAAATAGCACATGGGATCAAGAATATCCTTGAATATATAATTTTAAGGGAAACTGTAAATTTTAGCCTTTAAAAAAATATCAATTTAAAGAGAAGCACGAAACACAAAAGGCAGCAGGGGGTCATCAAGGCGGCTTTTGAGGCCAGTAGGATTCCTCCCTCCCCCTCGTCTTCCTTACCGATCTTTTGCATTCACTTCTATGCATTTGGTGGAGAAAAGTTAACGTTAATGTTTTTTGATGTTGTTCAAATCCTCCAAACGAGAAATCATTAAGTACAATTGTACTATTAACTTAATATTTGCTCTAAAATAAAACAAGTATTGGAGAGAGGTTGGAACATCAAGGAAGAGTAGTGACCAGGGAAGACCACACCTGCACTTTAATGCTTTCCTGACTATTAAAGGAGCGTTAGGACAGCAATATAAATGTTTAATTATAAATGTTGTACACTGACAGAATAAAAACTACATTATAAGATGGTAACATAAATTTTTTATGTACTTATGTGCAAATGGGGTCACGCAAACAACAGTTGTCTGGGTCAGTTTAGACATTTGACTCCTTGTTTGACAAAATCACAGAGACTTTAAATAGTTCTGCTTTAGCAACACTGCTCTTTTTCATTATGTTTTGCTCTGCCATGTGAATACGGTTTATTGTGAGCTGAACAGTGGTAATCAACTGAGGAGACCAAAGCAAAGCAATAACAGCAACAGAGTGGGAAGCTAATGGATGACAAGATTAAAGATTTGTGTTGTTTATGCTTTTTTTTTAATCCAAGTGTCTTCTCCTGCCATCTGTTTTTCCAGTGCCTGTGGTGGGCAATATGTTTCATGGCTAGCCTTTCTCCAGGCTAGACAACGTTTCAGTCGACAGCTCATCAGGATAAGTGACAAGTATTGGGGCCTTGCACATGGCATGACCATCTGAAAGAGAGGCACCCAAAGGGAAAATGGAAAGAAAAAAAGAAAAAGTGAAGTCCTTTTTGTACAGAATTACGAAAAAAATCAAAGCTTTAAAAGTCTAAGCTTTAAAATGATAAAAGGATGCCAGAAATTTTTAGAATTGGTGAAATAATCACTGAAATGCTGCATTGATCAAAAACTCTGTTAACCCTAAGTGAAAAAAAAAAAAAATTCAATTCAACATGCTAGTAAAATGCCAGCTATGTCACCTAAATGTGTAACATTGTAACATGCTTGGCCGTGAAGAAAAATAAGACTAATTCAAGTCATTTTTTTATTTAGTTTAAGGCATGCTGACTATTCAGTGAATTATAAACTTTGTTAACACAAAACTGCAGATTAACAATTAATTCTTTCACAAACAGGGGTAGAGGAATACAATAAAAAAAGTACTTTTACTTTTCATTTTGTTAAGAGGACCTTTTTTTGTTTGACTGGATCTAGTCCTCACTGAGTTTGTAAGGTCCTTAAACTGCAGGGAATTCTGAGATATCTGCAAGAAAGCCTTAAAGCCAGAGAGGCCCCATTCCTTGGAGACTCTCTTGAAATAAAGAAATGCATGTCAGACCCATACAGTACAATTCTAGTCCCTCAAGTGCCATCCATCATTGAAGGGCAGAACACTAGTTAGAGGGAGGTTCAGCGGCTCACACTATGATGGAGAGATGACCCCCAGGGCCTTCCTCTGACGCCGGCTCGAGCTGCCCGACCAAGTGAGGTTGAAGTGGAACTGGCCCCCAGCCAGCTAGCCTGCCAGATGCACAGCGCTCTACCTGCTCTACGAATCACATCTGGGGTGAGACCGGGTAAGACCCACTGAGAGCAACAGAGCTCTACCTCCACTTTCTATTTCTGCCTCCATAATTATCCTTAAAGTTTCAACTCAAGATCCCCTGGACCTGCTGGTGCATACTCAGCTAAAAGAAGCATCTCCTGTGGATCTGAGCGGCAGCAAGCTGATAAAATAAATTTTATTCCATGTGTCTTTATAATCTAGTACTTTCAAGCCCAAATTTACACACACATTACCACCTCCAAACCTGCTGCTTCAGCACGCTGCTGCCAAGACTTACTGGCATGGCAAGAGTAGAGAGGGTACTATCCAATTTTTGCCGAAGTACAGAGAGCCGTCCACTTTTGTTAGCGTAATACATGAGCACATCTAAAGCTTAGGGATACTGGCTTAGGCATACTGGCTCACTCATTCATTTTACAGGCTTAGTGTTAACACCGGACATGTTCAGTGGTGGCATGGTGTTAAAAGCACTATTTATGGAGCCTAATGTGGGCTTATATGCATGTACTTTTCTTTCTGTCCGCAATTCTGAACCCTTTTCAGATTTTTCATCCATTTTACAGTTGGATAAGATGTGAGTAGCTTGTAAAGGTCTTAACTAAAATGACAATACCAAGGAATGTGTTGGTAGGAAACTGTTTAAACATCTTCAGCTTTATTTCTTGTGATTTTTATGCCCTCATCTTCTCTTTTTTTAAAATTCAATATCTATTTGTGCTTTAATAACTTAATAAAACTGTTGTCCTCTTTTCCCTTTTTCTTTTTTAAAGAAGTCGTATCCCAGAAGACAACAATAAAGAAAATGGCCAAGTCCATGATTCAAAGTTGAAAACATTAATAATAATATTGCAACAAAAAAGAAAACACTGACAGATATTAAGACTGCAAGAAAGCCTAAAATAAATTTCAAGTTCAGACAAAAACATCCTTTTATCAGTGATGTTATCACAGTTAGCTGGACACAGTGATGAAACCGCAGAGAAATCACTTTCATGTGTAAAAGACGGTATGAAATGAAATGAGAAGGGGAGATTTATTGGGATAATGGGGCTTCTACTATAGTTCCATTTCGATTTCTCATGTGGCTGCAATCTCTGCCACACAATAATTCAGTTCACTCTGTAAGACAATAAGCCAATTCCATACTTTGCTGTAGTTAATGGTCTGAGATGTGATAACATGTCACAAAGCGCCTTTCAAAGATCTGGCCCGTCTGCTGTCATTTGACAACTACTGTAATGTGTGTGGCCGAATGTGGGTTTGGGTGATTGGTGTCATTGTTGGTGATCATGCAAGCGAAAACGCAGTTTCTACTTCAAATTAGCCGAATGGAGACACAGTTAAAAGTATGACGCCTTGACACATCATCAGTGCCACTGGATTCAGCGGCATTGTCCCATGAAGTAATTTGTAACAGGACTATAGTTTACCACTGTTCATGGCGTTGAGCTTTATCCAGGTTAGATAATTTAATTCTGCTCTAGTTAGGCTATTCCAGTGACCTATTTGCTCTGTAACAAACAATCGAGTGGTAGCAAACAGTGGCAGTTCATGTGAGCAAAGCATAATGCTAGAATAGGCGCAGGATTACTGGAGTATTATTCATGGCATTTTGCCTAAGGGGACCACTTCTAAGGACCAGCAGAAGCCTCCACGAAACGGCCAGTCGCATGACCTGTCCCTTCTCGAGGTGGTGGCAGCTCCAGCAGTGCTTGGCTTTGGTCATGTCACTGGTTCAGGTTTACATAGACTAATTCACTCCATAGTGCAAACAGCCAGTCACACTGACAAGGCACAGTGCCTACTGTTTGAGGAAACCCACTCCCCTGCATCAACATGCTGTAACGGCACCCCAGCAGTGACCCAAGCTGGCAGTCATGGAGAAAAACAAGGCCCATTAGATTGGCATTCTGCCACTCAGTCTACAATGTCTTTCTATTTGTCAAAATAATTCTTTATATTCTGAACAAGAAAGTAGATGTTCACAGGAACTTCATAATGCTAATAGAGTAATGGCTAGAATAGCAGCACCTTGTCTGATTCTGATAATGGCAGGCACTGAAAGCAGAGGAAAACCCCTGATGGGAGTTGAAACGGGACAAATATATGACGCTACAAGCATCATCTGCGGGATCTAAGGCAGAGGAAATCAGACAGCATTACTAAAGAACCTCATTATCATGCAAATGCCATTTATTCCATTTTATCTCACCGTTCTCAATAGCCCATATGGCAGTGAGTCCGCACAGAGGAAGATACAGGGAGAGACCTCATGCTGGGCAAGCGGCCACATCAAAATTCCTCCATCTGTGGTTGATTGAGTTTTGCATGTGTGTGCGAGTGTGAGTGCATGTTAGTACCTGTCTTCAATGCACCTGTATCAGTGCTAGCCCGCACATCAAAGCCAGGAAGACTAACCACTGATCCCAGGAAGATTGATTATTGTCGAGGTTAAACCTGACATGACGGGACTTCTGGTCAAACTAGCCACCCAGGAATAGAGAAGAGGGGCATCATGGTTGCTGGATGACTCATACACAAAGTTCTGGGGCAGCAGGAGGTTAAACTAGGCTATTTATGTTGTGTGTTATGTGACTCCAAATGTGCTCTAATGACCAAAATTCCCTTACAGGGAATGTTACAGGGTAGCCTGGGCTAACAACAATGTTGCATAAAGGAGGGGGTGTCATCAGAGTATTCCTTTTAATACATAATTGATAGAGGCAATTAAAAAAAACTACATGGCATTAAATCAAATCAACTCTGGCATTAAAGAAAACTGATGCTGTCTGATCACCTTGTATTACAAAATCTATTTGATACTGATGTGAATTTTTGGTTTAAAATTGTATTTCTTCCAAATGATGCTAAAAAGTATAAACTAGCACAATTTCTTATCAAAATCTCCCCAGAAATACAGTAGATGGACAGATGGGACAGAATGTTGTTGGTCTGAATTCCCTGTGCATGACAAATCATGCATCTTGACAGCAACCAGATATATAAGATAAGCAGTTTTCATGCTGTGTGAAGCAATCAATTTAAAGGGAATTACAGAGCTCACTGATTATGATGAGAGTCTATTAAAGTAAAATAGCACTGTAATCAAAATGATTTACAGATTTAGGTTGTGATGCAACACCCTCCACTGCAAATAATAAACACACAAATGCATGCAGGGATGCACATACACACATACAGGCGTGCATCCAATGGACATGCAGTTTTCCAAGCTACATGCGTGCAAATAAGAGTGGAAAATAAACATGGGGAGACTGAAATGGAGTGCACTCTAACAGCCTGGAGATAAGAATTAGGAAAAGTGGGAGGAGGGAGCAGCTGCTCAGGCACACGAAAAAAAGAAGAAAATAAAAAAACTCCAGAAATTAACTGCTGCAGATCAGGCAGCATACATGTCATATTTCAGAAATTTTATTACTCCAGTTTGAATTTACTCTTACTTCCAAAGCCAAGAAGCATAACCAAAATTGTTGATGTCTACATCAGTGAAGCTGAGAAGCTGTTACAGACCACACACATACACAGACACATATATTTCTCTTTTGAGTTCACCAGTCCAAGAAACCAAAGTCATATTATGTAAGTTTGCAATAGTTTCCAAATGACAGCAAACACAGTACTACATCTGCCACAGAAAATCACCACTAGATAAAGATGAACTCATAACCAATAACATATTCAGTTAATAAACCACTTCCAGAAATAATATTTGTCATAGATGCTTGCCAAAGATAAAGGAATTGCTCAGACCATTGAAATGAAGAAACATCCACTATCTGTAACTGCTATCATTGTATTAAAAAGCCAAACTAAGATGGATTCTGAATCACATCATCTTCTTCTGCAGGTCACTGGAAAATCTCAAAAAAATTTAAATTTGCTAGTGTCAAATTTCCACCGGTATGACAAAAGACACATCCATGTCGATATTTCTGGGGCCCAGTGATGCAAACGCTGACAGTCTGGGGTTCATACATTGCTTTTTATCCAACTTAAATGGAGTGACAGATTATGCTCACCTCCCCATTTTTTGCCTGTCAGTCATCTTTACTGCAATGAATAAAGCTGTGCAGTGGTACAACCTGTCACTCTGCCACTCGACTGCTTAAAAAAGACTTCATGTCACTATTCAGGTGGAGCTGGGGAGGAATTCCTCTGTCTCATTTGATTTTTCTGTCTAATCTCTCACTTTATGTGGGCTTGCTGTTATTTCCCTGATGTGGGAATCATATTTTAATTAGGTCTATCCATGGTTAGTAGTTCTTAGCGTCTCCCTGTCCTATGTGCTCATCCTGTGAGCTTTGCTTCTTTGTCAGGGGCTTTGAGTCCCTGCTCCCTGTCACAATCTCACATCTCCCCCGTCTTGTGCCACCTTTTCATTCTTTAACTGCTCCATCTCCACTCACAATCTTGATCTCCTGCTGATGACAACAAAGAGCACCCTGCTCCACAAAAAAAAAGAAAAAAAGTACAATGTTCTGCAGATGGGAATAACACAGTAAACAGCCCACAACAAAAGAAACAAAGGAGAGGAAAATACATGTATTTCACATCCTAAGAGCTATGTAGAAAATGGAAATGGTCAGCTACTGACTCCTTGGTGACCAACAAGCCTGTGTATGGAATGACTAAATCTATTTAACGGGATGTGAAGCAATCTCTGACCTCTACAGGGCCTGAGGGAAAGGCCTTGTTGGCAAGACTTATCCTCTCCTGCACATCCACCACTGGCTCCATTCTTGAAGCATGGTGCCACTAATTGACTCAAACAAACATTTACAATAGAGATGAATAAATTAACTAAGGAAACCTAATGTAATTGTTAAGTAAACAGGCGATGCATCACAATGCAAGATGCTATACTAATAATGGGACACTGTCATCTGCTGTTCTGGCATGATGATGACACATTTTAGCCTCTCATCCTAAGAAGGCTGTCATTTTTCCTCACTTTAGAAAAAAAATGTCTTTGCACTTCCGATATGCAGTAACAATGGATAAATGTCAGCGTTGATGCTGAGCAGCAATTTTATCGACTCCTTGCTGATATAAGACTTTGAAAGCCTTATCCTTAAAATCCATACCTCATGTATAAAAAGTAAAGCCCTGCATGCTGTTGAGATAAAGCCACATTAATGCAACCAGCTAATGATATACAAATATAATGAAAAGGGTGAGATGTTCTCAGTAAGCAGCAAAATATCACTGAGAAAAACTGTCTACTTCAGAAAGCGGTGTAATGTGAAATACTTTGATGCACCATGTGAATTACTTATCATAGCGTGTTACAAAACAGGTAATGGATTATATTTGGAAGTTTAAGGTAGCAACATTGTTATTATGATACACAGTTTATAGAAATAAGTTAGAGCTGTGATTATCCTAAAAATGGACCTCTGCTGAGACCATCAGCCTGTGGATGGATTACTGTGCAAAGAAATTATGGCATCTGCAGACTAAGCTGCTGTGTAACCTGCGTCCACCTACAGGCAAGTAAGGGCTTCGAGCAAACACAGTGTTGTCTGCACAGATGTCATGGTTCAGATTTATTTAGAGGGCAAATGCTCCATTAGTTGGGCTTTTTAATTAGCACACTTGTGAGAGAGGGTCATTAAGGATGTCTGACAGAGGACCTGCTGATGAGGGGGATGGAGGCACTGCTTACTCTGGTCCCAATACCACACACGTACATCTACACAAACAAGAGTAGATTTGCTTAAAAACCAATAACATTTCACACAGTCATCCAAAAACACAGCAAGTCAACATCACATGTGCCACAATGTCTCTACTGTAAAACAGCCACACTGCACAAATAAATCTCTACAAAATGCCTCCATTGCCAGTAACACCTCACACACTCACAAGAGCTTATTAAGGTAATTTACATATCAATGCATATTCATAAAAACAACTCAGAATGGATAGGATTGTCATTGTACCGTTTTCTGGATGTTCGGTTTCTCCAATGCTGCCATCTGGAGTGGTTCTTTCATAGTGGTCCTCAGGCAAGGTCAGGGGTCCGATGCGAGGACCAGAAGATGACTTACTGCTGGGAGTCTCCGATTCCTCTAAGCCACTGTCATAGTAGCTGTGCTGAGAGGCATCCTGCAAGTCTTGCACAGGGTTGGTGGTGGAAAAGGTTACTCGGCGATGGGGATGCTGAAAAACAGAGAGAAAGCAAATGGGTTGAGTCAATATCAAGATATATATTTCTCAAACGCATTTTTCAAATTAACTTTTCTTTGTGTTTGATGGTTCCCCAACGGTAGATGGTAAGGCTCAAAATTCACCAGTTTAAAATTACACTTTGAATAATGCTGGCCTTCTAAAGTTCACTCTTCAAAAGTCAGAAAATAGTATCAAATATTAAATACCTTTAAATATTGAATAGTCTTTTGCACAATTATTCTGAGGATTACATAATGTATGAATATATAAGAAGGGAGAGGTTATTGACATAAATAATAAGTATGCGTAGAATGGCAGCAGTAAAAAAGAATAAACTAAGAAAAGTGCAATATTATTCATGCAGCATCACAAGGTTTATTATTGCATAAACACTATCATGCATCTTGCTAAATTATACTTTTCATGTTTAAGATTTAGGTATTGAATAATGCAGCAATCCATGTTTAAGAACTTATTAGTGTATTTTTTTTCCAAATATAATTCTGTAAGGTCGTTATATATTACATCAAACTCTGTCCACCTTTAAGACAAGTAAATAGGAGGTATTAGTCTGAAGTTCCAAATAAGTAGTGTAATTATTCTATGAGTGTTTACAGTATCTTATCTACTGTTTATCTCATCAAGACATTTAGTGTCTTGATAAGATAGTGAATTATTGTCATTAATTTCAGCAATATGGCAACTGGACGGAAGCAGTCTTGTATTATGAAATTCCTATGTATGGAAACAATGATTATTCATATGAATGTGGATGTGAACATGACAAAACAAGCATCACAGGGGGTCAAAGACATTGACAGTTTGAATTGAATTATTATTGTGCTTATTATCAGTATCAATCAGACAGAAGTTTCATTTTACAAATCTGTCACTACCAAATGAATTCTGATGACAGTGATTGGTGCACTAATCAGTTGCCCCAGTGAGCTCCTTCCTATCTCCATATTTTAATATTTCTCTTTCCCCAGCTTTTGATGTGTAACCCAGCGGAAAGCTAGACAATATTTTCGCAATTTAACTAAAACGGATTCCCAAGAAGACCTAAATAAGGCAAACAAAAAGAACAAAACAGAGCTCTGAGGAGATTGTTCAGGACAAGCATCATTTTGCAAGTATTATAATATGTTAGTCGATTTGCTTTTGCTTTTTTATGCTGATGAGATCTGATCAAAGACTTAAAAAAAAAAACGAATGATTGAAAGTGCTGTTGGATTGTTGAATTTGATTGCTGAATTTGAAATGAAGCAGAGCAGCATGTAATGAATCACTGGAGATCACACCCTTTATCAAATTGAATGGCTTGTAAATACGGTTAGGAGACCATTAAATTTCTTCATCCAAAGATCAGTTTACTAATGGCTACTTACCACCGATCCACAACAGAAAGATGACTCCTTACAATGCACGTGCCGCCTCACTCTTCACCCCACCCCCCACACACCCGCTCCTCTCGTAAAAGTCAGGAAAGCACTGATACAGCAGAACAGGCCTGTCTCTGCGATACTAGTCAGCCCCGATCAATACAACTGGCCTCTGTGCCTTCTACCATTCAACCACTTTTCTAGCAAACAGAAAAGAAAAGATATGCTTTTAGAGCTTAGGTAAGAGCTATCAACACCATAATACCATCAGTGGGCTTCACAATGTTTCCAGAAACCTGTTCATCTTCCCATCATCTCAGGCCATCATATTTTTCTCACCACAGTAATGCAACTCTTGGACTTCCATCGGAATAATGATCATTAGAGTTCAGAGAGACTAGTGTTTTGTTATGCTTTGGTTTTGTTTTTTTTTGTTTTTTTGTTTTTTTCTCCAAGCACAACCACATTACTAAATTAATAAGTCTCACATAGTATAAAGTAAAAAAAAAAAAAAAAAAAGCTGTGCTGGAGTTTTCAGTTATCAACAACATTAAAACATTAAACATTTTTAAACTACAAGAGTATTTTACACATATGAAAACTGTGACTTTTATGGTTATTGCAAGGTTTTTTCTGCATGTTGGGAGCATAAATGATCAAAAGAGTTCAATGGCAGATTGTGATATATTTTATTTCCTTTAAACATACCCTTCGATTGGTTCAGCTACACATGAAATATGTTCAACTATAAATATGTGCTTGTTAGCTTGGCATTAAAACTGAAAAACACACTCCCAAAGAAGAACATAAATTGCATTGATTAATTCTTAGTTATATAAAAATACAATAAAAACTAGAAATAGTCCACTTTAAACTCCCCAACCACAGTATATGAAAATAAATGTCTTTACTATTGCCTCTGTAGTATTTCAGTAAACTTGCAATTGACTCAAGCAACTTCACCAAATTACATATTCCATTGATGCTTTCTTAGAGCGATTGGTTATCTTTCAAGCCCCACTACGATGTAAATGCAAAGGGGGCATTTTAGTTGTCCAAATATGGATTCTAGCTTAAACTTTCCTTAAGGCATAACTCCAAGAGTCAGCAGGATATGATAACTAGCAAAGACTGCAAAGATGGGAAATAGATTCCCCTTTTAGTCAGAGCAAAAATCCTTTGCCAGGCCTAGGGGCTGCAGGGATGCAGCAAGACGGAAGGATGGAAGGGGAGGCTAAGCAGGAGTGGGAGTTGGTCAGGCAGACATGGACGACACTTTGGCTGGAGGGGACAAGCAGAAGGATTAGATTCTGGGAGACTGGAGGCGGGTGAGTGAGATTGTTTGGGGATTGTTGTAGGAGTAGGAAGCTATGAGGCTGGGAATGGATGAAGGGACATTAATTATGACATCTGAATTCATTGCCCCATTTGAATAGGGCTAAAATGACCTCATTTATTACAATGCAATCCCAAAGCAGATGGAAAGATACAGCAGGGTTCTGTCTTCACAGGAGGAACAAGACTCATTTTTAAAGTACTAGTACAATAAACAGGATCCATTCACTGTGTACCTTAAGCTGTAAGACTGCACAGAGTAATGTCAAGCTTATTCAGTTAGAAACAGAAGCTGCCAATTAGATAACAATGTTATTATTGTTGTATAAATTGTTGAATCTCTCCACGGAGATCAATAAAGTATCTATCTATCTATCTATCTATCTATCTATCTATCTATCTATCTATCTATCTATC